>OVBE01003031.1:0-28285 GCA_900406425.1 Iberis pinnata | reverse complement strand
ATATATATATATATATATATATATATATATATATATTAATTTACCTGGTAACTCCCAAGGGTCCAACTTGTATAAATAGATAGTAGGAATAACTTCGAGCTCGAATTGAAGACCTTGTATTTTTCTACTTAAGTAATAGTTTATGAGTTCTTCATCAGTTGGATGAAATCTAAATCCTGGAGGTAGACATGAACTTCCCATTTGCATAATTTGCACTTGTTAAAGACTTGTAGAAATCAAGTAATTACTTTAAATATTTGAAAGATCCAAAAATAGAAACTTTTTTCGACACTTGATTTGTTCTTAAGAAAAGGTTGCAACTCACGTTGTTTGAATCCTTTTTGTGACAAGATCATTGTCTGATAGAAATCGTATAATTAAAAAAAAAAAATCAAAACCAAANTCGTATAATTAAAAAAAAAAAATCAAAACCAAATTATCCCAAAAAAAAAAAAAAATTAAAAGAAATTTTGTCGTAATTGACACAAAAATAAAAATATGTAAATAACTAAAAGGTGGAATTTGAATTTATAAAAAGTGAGCGAAGAAAATGGTCCTCTGACTTTAAAACAAAAACTAATTATATAAAAATTTAAAAGTGATTAGTGAGTAATTAGGAGGGGATTAAGAGAAGAGAAGGTTGGTAGAGTGTTGAATGGTTGTGAAAGGATTGATATATATATAGCACAATGGTTTGAACTATTGGAGTAAGTGAATATGGATTGTGTAATTAATTAATTATTATAGTGTTTTTTTTTCACAATTATTATAGTGTTATATTTATAATTAATGCAATTTAAAAGTTAGAAGAAAAACATAGACACACCGAAAGCACATAAAGACATTACTTGTCTTAAGAGTTCATAAAATTCCAAAAGAAAATGGACCCTACTTGGTCTCAAAGCTAATACACACTTGTTCACACTTCACACATCAACATTTTATAAAATACATTCTCTACTTAATTAACATAACCATATAAATTCTTTTTACGAAAACATTATAACCGATCAATCAATTAATTAATCACAACTTATCGTTTGAACTCACAAACTCATGATACGCGGTTTCATTTCAATATTAAACGATAGTTCATTTTAGCATGAAAATATTCTATTATCAACATAAAATTTATAAAAAATTCATGACATACAATTAAAATTTGTTTTAGGGATAAAACATATCACACATTCTTATATATTTTAATCATACAATTAATCCATAAATATCACAAACAAAAAAATTGAATCTAAAATTAAAATTTATGGGCTAGAGTTCATAATTTAGTTTTTATATAAAATTTAGTTTTTAAGGTGTTAAGATTTATTTTTGGTATCTTAAGTCTTTAATATAATATTTTTAAACTAATTTAATTTTTGGTGATACTTTTAGATATAAAAAAAATTACAATATTTTGGAATAATTATGAATTTAGGTTATTTTTAGATTATAACTTAAAAATTATATATTTTTCTAGTTCTCCTAAAATTTATGGTTTTAACCGGGGTTTCTAACTCTGGTGGTAAAGAACTCACAGCTGAGAATTCCGCCACCTGGGTTCGAATCCTGGCCACCGTCAATTAACATGGGGTGAATTCGGCGGTCCTCCTAGATATCTTTGGTGACTACGGACGTTTTGGGCCTAGTTGGAATCCTTCGGAGCTCTGGATACTAGGATCATCAAAAAAAAAAAATACGGTTTTTCTTTTTTTCTTTAATTAAAGGAATTTTGTTCACTCTATATCGTAATCTTTTTAATGACAATTTAGTGTATTGTAAAGAGGCGTTTAACAATGTTGGTCCACGTCAGGATGAATAAGACAAAACAGTTTTCTTTCTATGAGTGAACAACCACTTTCAACTTTTAAGGCTTAAGAGATAACGAAACTTTGACGAAAGAAAATTTTGGCCTTGGAGTTAACTATTGTTTAAGATGTAAAGTTGTCGTTTAAAGTTTAGTTCCCATTTGTTTTATTCTTTAAATATTCAAACATATATACAATTGGGAGGGGACAACAAAATGAAACGATATAACTTCATGAAATGGAAATGTATGCTTATGTTATACTCTGAGGAGTATATGCATTTAAAACATTTTAATGGGGACTCCAAAATTATAAGGTTCCCAATTTATGAAATTTCAAAAAAAAATTGTTAATGATATACGTAAAAATATTGAAAAATGTTGATGTGTAATAGAAATATTGGTGAGTTTTTCTATATTATTTTTCATCTCACATTAACTATATATATTAATTTTTATACGTTAAAAACTAAATAATAATATTTTGGTTTTGTTGGGGCCCCAAAAATCTCAGCTCCAGCTCAAGTTATAGTTACCCGGTATCACATTTAAAACTCATAAGATATCTTTATGATTATTAGATTATTCTACAATATTATTCATACCAAAAAATCAGAGTTAAAAATTATGTTATAACTAGCATATGGATCTTTTTAGTTTGCTTTGGACTATGCAGTACTTATTGAAAATGAATTTTCAGTGTAATATCTTTTACACGGATTCCAGAAAACTTTTCAACATGATTTCGACACCGTTAGAATGGCCGACCTTCATTTCAGAACTTCATGACGTAGTAGAGTATAGAAGTCGGTATTCGGATTTTAAGATCCATCATTGCCAGCGGACATCGAATATACATGCAAACTTTCTGACCCATCACACGAGAAAAAAGAATCGAAGCTTCACATTTGTTAGCGTTGCTTTACTATCTTGGATGTCCGACGATGTTTTTTTAAGTTTCTAGTTGTTTTGTTCTTTTGTTTAAGTGTTTATGGTGACAAAAAAAAGTGCTAGTATATTCCCCCGATACTTTAGGAACGGTCACATTGACCCCTAGTGGTGTTTAAAGAGAACACTACTGAAAAGAGAAAAGGAAAATAAAGTTGAAGAAAAAAAAAAGGTTTAGAAACATAAATACATCACATGGTAGGAGAAAAGAAAATTAGCCTACGAAATACGAATAACGAACCTTGAATATTGACTACACTAGGGCCTAGATCAAATATATATATATATATAGTATGAATGTGTGTATATATAATATATGTAGCTAATAAGCATTTTTCACAAAACAAAAAGCTTATTTTTAATCCCGAGTTAAATTCTACTTGCAAGGAAACTTTTTGTTTTGTGAAAAAGAAAGATAAAGTTAACTTAACTAATTTTATTAACCACAAACACATTTGTGTCACATTTTTTATATGGATTCATAACATATTTTTTATCATTAGTGGACAAAATAGTATTGATTAGACATATTTTGTTAAGAAAATTAATGGTTAGATGACAGTAAATTTTTTAAGATAAAATTGTTGTAATCTTAAAAAACATAGGAAAAATATACTAAAAAAAAACAACACTAAAACACAAAGGAGCATTACTATATTAGATTGACTCTGTTTATGTGTTTCTTTGAATCTTAGTATGAACTATAAGCACTTAACATCTTTTCTCTTTCTTGCGAAAAATCTCTCTTGACTTTCTTTTTTAAGAGATTTGTGGTGGAGTTTTTCTTAGACAGCCTCCACCGAACACCTTCTCTTCCACCATGATTCACTGATGCCTGTTTTTCGCAAATGTAGAAACTCTCAACAGTAATTTCTGGTCAGATTTGCCGTTTCAAAGAGTAAAGATGTTGACACCACTTTGGAGAAGAAGGACATCAAAGTAGAGTTTGGGGCTCTCGCTAGAGGAGAGTGAAGCGGAGACTCCATGGGATGGTGTGGGAACCACAACCGCATGAAGCTGCTGACAAACTAAGTCTGAGGACGGTGGTCTCCGTTCCTAGCTCAATGGAAACCAAACTTTACGTCTCCATTCCCATCGTGGCGAAGATCAACGACCAACCTCTTCCATCATCTACAAATCCATGTTTTGTGTGGGTGGCGGTGCAGTGCTGTCATGGTACTACCGTCGGATCGTCAGATCTTCAGCTCCAGCGAGTTTGTTGATTTTTCGGAAGCGGTCAATACTTCAAGATTCTCTTAAAATTTCTAGAGTTTTTCTTTAATTAGGAATTCAGCCGGAACCCTCTTTTGGGTTTGTGAAACCACCCGAACCATTTGGGTTGGGCTAAAATTGGTTTTTTGTGTTTGAACATTGTAGTGGACCTATATTTGGTTTTGATAAATAAACCTTTTAGCAACAACAAAAAATACTATAAGCTCTCTTTTTTTGTTCTTATTTTTTAAAGTTTAGTTGTTTGATTTCTCTAGCTTGTTTTCTATGTTAAATAATCTATTTACTATTGGTTATATACAAAAGATTTTGTGAGACTTCATTGATGTCTCTTTGCCTGACTTTTTATGGTTTTATTTAATATAAAATTAATATAAGACATATATTGGTAATTTCCGTTAACTTAAGGGGTCTATTTATATAAAAAAATTAATTCCGATATAAATTCTTCTGAGTTTTTATAGAAATGAAACCTTTCAAATTCGTTTGATCCTTCTTTATTTAGCTATTAATGGACCAAGTTAGTTTCATGTATGCTTATGTTTTTATTTATTTGAATATACTAAATTAGTTAAGTAGCAAAAGAAAAAAGCGAATCTTTGCGATTGTATTAAATGAACAGAGACTTTCGAACTTAGTTCTGATTTACTAGACAAAGAAATAGATTTTTTAATCATTAAGCTTCGTGTTGAGTAAGAAAAATTGAGGGCATATACAATTTTTTGGAAAGAAAACAGTAGTGTGAAGAGATGGTAATAGTAGTTGTATGAAGTAGGCTTCTCTCATCAAAGTTACATATCTGTAAAATCTTGAAGGATGTTACCAAATGATGAATCTGGAAATTAAATCACACCAGAAGTCATCCAAGAGACAAGGATCAATAGTAATGGTGTTGATGTTCTGGTCATGCTGAATTAGTATTGCTTTATCAAGTGTTGTTGCGTTTGAGACACAAGAATCTTGAAAGTTGTTGCTTTGATCCAACCATAGGTCTCTCTTTGAATCAACTTAAAATCTTCTTCTGGTGCATTTGAGACACAAGGGATTTGAAAGTTGTTGCTATTGATGTGATCATAAACGTAACTTTGTCTATGAATCAACCCAGAATCGTATGTGTTTGAGATGTAAGGTAGCTGAATGTGGTTATTGAATTGAGATAGGTTGAGATGCGATGTAGAGAATAGGATTTGAGAGAGAGTAACATCTCCATGGTTATAGATAAACAGTGAGAACTGGCTAGGGTTAAGGTTTACAGGTTGAGTGTGATCATGATTGTTAAGAGAGGATGGTGTAGAGAGAGAGCAGCATCTCCATGGTTAGGGTTAGGGTTTAAGTATTGAATGTGATCATGAGTAGCCTCTCCACAATTAGGGTTTTCTTTTTGTAACTCCAAAAATCTCAGCCTTTCTTTCAACCTAACTAGAGTTAGTTCTAAATATTGTATGATTTGAGATATATGACAGGAGTGTAGTGATGAGAGATTGGATCAACAATCATCTTTATCTTCTTCGTCAACAAATATTTAGTCTTTTTAGTCAAATCAAGAAACCTAGTAAGATCATAGCTTTTCTTACGTCGAGTGGCTAAATCTAGCTAAATTTATCTAAGAGCAATGTCTCTGACTTTAAAGTAGGAACTTGATCTCTTTATTTCATCAAATCAAAGAATACAAGCTGGAAGTGAGGTACAAAGCTTAATCTCTGATCTCAAGTCCAAAACTCAATCAGAACACAGCCTGATTTCACAAATTTCCTTATATATTAGCATGAAAAACCCTAACTAAACCCACAAAGAATTATTTATAAGCATAAGTCTCAGCTCACAGACTCTTCACCACTAATAACAGAAACTAACAAACTCTATCAGACTACATAATCACTATAACTGATATTTACCTCATATTTACCTTTGAAGCCAGCTCAGCTACTTCTGCGCATCCTTCCTCTTCATGTCTTCCGAGCCTTCCTTCACTTCTCTTTTTTCCTCCTGTGTACACTCTCAATGCCATATCAATACCCCGGTTGTGAAGAACCAGCTTTTCCTCAAGTTTGAATCCTAAACACTTATGCTTACCTTTTGTAGCTCTTAGCCAATTATCCTCATGAGCAGGAAAATTCTTCCAACTAATTAAAACTCATAAATGACCATCAGAATCATACTTAGTATCAACCACATGAGATGGTTCTACCACTAATTCGTTATCCACCATCACAGAAATAGGAAATTGTTGAACTTCATGATGTTGTCCCATAACTAGTTTAAGTTGAGATACATGAAACACTAGGTGAATCTTAGAACCTGATGGCAGCTGCAACTTATAAGCAACCTTCCCAATTATCTGTAACACTTCATAAGGTCCATAATATCGAGCAGCCAACTTCTGAAACAGTCTTCTACTCACATATTGTTGTCTGTAGGGCCTTAATTTCAAGAAAACCTTATCTCCAACCTCAAACTCCATATGTCTTTTGTGCTTGTCCGAATTATTCTTCATCAATTCTTGTGCACGAACTAGATTCTCCTTAATAGATCATAACACATAATCTATTCCTTTTAGTAACTCCTCCAACTGAAAATTTTGAGTACTTCCAACTTCATATCTTAAAAGAGAAGGTGGATCTTTGCCGTAAAATAGTTTGAAAGGAGTACACTTTAAGGATGTATGATAAGAAGAATTATGTCATAACTCCGCCCATGAAAAAAAACTTGCCCAATTTTTTGGATGTGTAGATGTAAAACATCTCAGATAAGTTTCCAAGAATCTATTAATCACTTTTGTTTGTCTATCAAATTGTGGATGGAAGGCAGTACTAAATTTAAGCTTTGTTCCAGCAACCTTAAAGCTTTCCTTCCAAAACTACTCAAAAAAATGTGATCCCTGTCAGAAGTAGTAGACCTATGAAACCCATGTAGTTTGACAAATTCATATGCAAACTTTAGAGTTACATCTTTAGCAGTATAAAGATGTATCAGGCCAATAAATTGGTTGTACTTGCTAAGTCTGTCTACCACCATCAATATGACATTAAAGCCTTGAGACTTTGGTAAACCTCGATGAAATCCATTGAAATATCTTTCCAAGTTTGCATAGGAATAGGATTTAAAAACCTAGATGAAATCAATGTTGAATATTTATGATTTTGACATACTATACACTTTGCCACATACTGTTGCACTCTCTTCTTCATTGATTTCCAAAAAAAACAAGACTGAATACGATGTAAAGTTTTAAGTATTCCAGAATTTCCTCCTAACACACCATCATGGGAATCCTGAATTATCAATGGAATCATATCAAAATCATGTGGTCTCACCAACCTCCTTTTGTAAAAAAAACTTTCACCAACCACTGTGAAACCAGGCTTGATTGTCTCTTCAGCAGCTATCTTCCTCAAATAGCTTGTATATCCTTGTCTTGATCAATTTCTTGATATGAATCTTGAATTTGTAAGGCAGCAGAAACTGTTAAGGATAACAATAAGGAAGCCGCATAAGGTTAAGTATGATTGACAATCCTTGATAGTCCAAATGCAACCAAATTTTCAAAACCAAATTTGTATTCAATATCAAAATCATACCCCAAAATCTTGGTTAGCCAATACTTACATTTTAAGGTCACTTCCCTTTGTTCCAACAAATACTTGAGGCTCTTTTGATCAGTTCTTGCAATGAATCTCCTTCCCAACAAATAATGTCGTCATTTCAGTATTGCTAGAACAATAGCCATTAACTCACGCTCATATATGGGCTTTTATTGTTCTCTATCAGTTAAAACATGGCTAAAATAGGCAATATGATGCTTTTCTTGCATTAAAACAACTCCCAAACCAAAACCAGATGCATCAGATTCAGCAATAAACAACACCTGAAAATTAGGTAAGGCGAGAACTAGAGCTGAAGTCATTGCACCTTTTAATTCATAAAATGCCACTTGGGATGAAGAAGACTAGTAAAATTCATTATTCTTCAATGATTATGTTAATGGTTTAGCTATAAGACCATAATTCCTCAAAAACTTTTTGTAATACCCTGTTAAACCCAAAAATCCACGTAATTCTTTATCTAATTTAGGCTCTGGTCATTGATGAACAACTGAGATATTAGTAGGATCAGTAGCTACGCCAGTATAAGTAATAATGTGACCCAAATATTGAACTTGTTGTTGACCAAATCAATCATTTCACGTCCAATATGATAACAGCATCCTCCAATTCTAATGCAATCAAACCCATTTGGAATTGTAAGCCTTGTAATTGCAAGGTTACTTTTCAGCATATTCCCAGACCTCTTACTGATATTCCAGTGCCCAACAAAATGTCTAAGTTGAGTTATGTATCTGTGATCAGTTTCAACTTGTGAGCCATAGTAGGAATAATGAAAATATGGGTCATTCCACTATCTAACATTACAACCACATGCGCGCCTTTAACGAATCATTGTATCTAATTGTGGATGGAGAAGCTTCTCCCAAAAATATATTTAAAGATAACTTCATAAAACTACCTTCAATCAATTGGTCATCATCACTATCTTCACACCATTGATCTTCTAACACTTCCATTTCATAAGCATTGATCAATGTGAGGACTTGTAAACTTCTGTTAGGACATACATGACCACAGAAGAACTTCTCATCACATTTGAAGCATAAACCATCTTTCTTTTTTAGCTAATACGGTGTCAGTGAGTTTCATTTGTGGTCTATATGCCACAAAATTTCCCTCTTTTACTACACTTTGACTAAAGGTACTGACTTCATTTTCTAATTGGTGATTGGTGGTTTGTATTGAAATGATACTCTACTTTCACGTGTCATGTTTCTACTGACAATCTTGTAAATTGTATTATATTCCCTTGTTGCAACCATTTCAGCCAAATCCACTGGTTTACACATGTTCACCACTTCTCGCATTTCTGGTTTAAGACCATTCATGAAAATGCCTTCTAATTTTTTGTCATCTAAACCAATCACTTGTGAAGAGAGATCTTCAAATTCATGAATATATTATGCTATAGTACCTCTATGTGTAACTGCAAATAGTAATTGACTATGATCTTTAAGCTTATCTTTACTAAATCGCAGTATCAACCTCTTTTTAAACTCATTCCAGTTCTTATAAGGTTTCCTAACCATTTCACTATTGAACCAGCTTAGACCATCTCCTTCTAAACTCATAGATACAAGTTCTAAGTTCTCATATTCCTTATAACCACTTAATCTGAAGAATCGTTCTACTAGTGAAATCCAACCATATGTATTAACACCTTCAAAACAAGCATATCAATTTTCCTTAACAAATTCTCCCGATTAGCAAATAGTCTACATTTATTTTGAAATTCGTCATGTCTAGTGTTAAGGTTTTGTTCCGTAAAAGAGCTACGTACAAGATCCTCTTGATCGTCATCTATTTCTTCAAGGATGAAGTCTTTGTTTGATTTCTTCGATGAATTCTTCTGCAATATGATGAATATTGCTTCAATTTTACTCTCGATATCTTCAAATCTATCATTTTTCTTTTTTCAAAAGCATTTTGAGCTCGGAAAATCATCACAATTGAAGATGATTGTTGTTGATCTTGTGAAATTTTCGGATTTGGTGGATTCTCAGCTCGAGCAGTCTTGTGACTTTTTCCGTCTGCTTATGATTGAGAATCTTTCTTTGATTTTTTTTACCATCTTCTGATTGTGAACTTGCAATCTATCGATCCAAAAGCACTCAACACGCACCAATTTGGTAAGAACTTGATCTCTTTATATCATCAAATCAAAGAATACAAGCTGGAAGTGAGGTACAAAGCTTAATCTATGTTCTCAAGTCCAAAACCAAATCAAAACACACTCTGATTTCACAAAATTCCTGATGCAAAAGCATGAAAAACCCCAACTAAACCCGCATAAACTTATTTATAAGCATAAGTCCCAGCTCACATACTCTTGACCACTAATAACAGAAACTAACAAACTCTAACAGACTACATAACAACTCTAACTGACATATACCTTTGAAGCCAGCTCAGCTTCTTCTGCACATCCTTCCTATTTATGTCCTCTGAGCCTTCATTCACTTCTCTTCTTTCCTCTCGTGTACACTCTCAATGCCATATAACTTTTTATATATCCTCAGGTCAAGTTCTCAATTCATCATCATATTCGTAATGAATAACGCATAGTTCACATAGAATAAAGAGTTCATGAGATTTCTTGAAGATGGTATTGTGTCTTAAATTCAAACTAGTATTAGAAGTGAGTGAATAAGAAGAAGATGATGATATCATCGTTAGTTTCGCGAAGAGAGAGAAAAAAGAAAGCAATGGTCGATGATAGTGAAATTACTGCAATCTGACCTTAGCAAAATAGAAATTTCATTGGCGAAGGAACACCGTTCATTGTCACGACTGAAAGAGAAACCACTGAGGAAAACATCACCGCGATCACCGCATAATCAACTGTAAGAACCCTAAGCATAAACAACCGGAGAATCCAGTGACATGACCACTAGCAAGTTCAATAAATTATCTTCCGACGAAACAATTCTTGTCCATAATAGTCGCCGAAAATCGTCCACAAACTCTCGTCCACCAAATTTCCCGACGATTATGTACATAAGGCAAAGCGCGAACAGTCCACCAACACTGGTAGTGATTCTGTCCACGAGAAACTGGTATCTGAGGAAGAGTAGTCAGGAACTGCTCTAGATCTTGTCTATGATTATAGTTGGAAGTTGTCTACAAGAGGGGATCCAAATTTTGTCCACAAGAGGTGATCTTGTTTCTGTCCACAAGCATAGCCCCGAACCGGGTGGACAATTAAACTGCCTTGGTACTTGAAAATGTCCACGTATAGAGACACACGTCGTCCACAATGAAAACAGTCTTCTATCATTGATTATAGCCTACACAAACAAACGAAAACAATCTTATATCATTAATTTTCAACAAGTCTTCCATCAAAGCAGATTTGGTCTATAAGTATCTTCTATACCAAAACCAAAAACATTGGTCCATTGTTCATTAACAAACTTGTTCAAGTGACAAAACCAAAAACAAGTCATATAGAAAAATGGTATTGGTCCACACATTGGTCCATTGCACAATTTACTTGTCCACGTGACAACAGTTTGGTCCATTAAATACTGATTCAGATATATAAACAGAAAAAACATAAATGTACATGTTTTGTAAGAGTAAAGGGTTGGTGGGAGCTCAAAAAAACACCATTAATTGTACTTTCCATCTTCATTAGCTAATTTAAAGTAAAATTACTCTCTCCGTATCAATTTGTTTGATGTTTTAGAAATTCCACAAATATTAAAAAAGTAATTAATTTTAATCATTAAATATTTTGATTTAATAAATTATACACTTTTCATGTAAATTAACCAATAGAAACAAGTAATTCAAATACTTTCATTTAATATTTATGGAACTTTAAAACTGAAAAAAACAATCATTCATTTTGATACAAGAAAAATGTCTAAAATATTAATCAAATTAATACGAAAAGAGTGACTCTTTTTAGGCTTTTAATGCCTCTCAAATCGGTCAATAAATGCTTCACAAGCATAACAATTCCTGCCAATAACATAAGTGGCATCAAAGGCATAAAGGTATTTTTTACACTACCAAAAATACTGTTCTAGTATTGAGAAGAAAAAAAATTAATATGGTATTTTACACAAAAATTATCAACAATATGGTACTTTGAGTAAAAATCCCATTACAAAACTGGAGTATGTGACTTGTGGAGGTACACCACCTCTCCGAGATAAATCAATTCCAGCGACCATATCCATTAAAAGTTGTGACCATTTCTTTATAAGAAACCATATATTAAAAGAAAAGTGTCATCATCACATCATGGTAACTAAGAGTTCAAATAAACTATCTTACAAACACATAGAACTATTTTTGTCATAACTAGGGAACAAAAATAACACATAAATACACTTATTCTTCTTGATCATATTCTATATTGTATTTCAATTTTAGATACCTTTTATTTTTTTTATAAAAGGTTTTCAAATTAAATACATAATTTAAAATACAAGAAAAAAGTCATAAAGTTTAAAAAAGAAAAGAAAAAAAAAAGAAATAAGACAAAAGAGATGATTTAAGAATTTCTAATTCCTTCCTTTGATAAGAACTTTCCAAGTGCCATAAAATAGATCCACACTTCACTCTTCAGAACCTTCACCTGATAACATAAATCAAAACAACTCTTGAATTCGTATTTCAATCACATTAAAAAAATCATAAATTCTGTAAACAAAGGATGCAAATTGTAGATTCTAGTAGTTCTAGGTCTATAACTAGAAGTCTATTACGTACATTGTGGGTTCAATTGAACTTAATAAAACTTCATGGTTAAATTCGGTAAATATGTAAAAGTATAGGGACTGTAAAAATACCTGAGGAGTTTTGTTCTTCTTCACTGTTATCAGAAGACGACGACGACGACGCACTATTTCCATCGTCGCCGGCGACCCAATATTGTTTAACGGCGTAGAGAATTTTCTCCGGCACAAGAGGACCGTCTTCGTGATCCATCAATTTCGTCTCCCATCTCATTCCATCAGCGATTTTCCTCACATCGTTCAAAACATCAACCTCATCCCGGAAAATCACAATCCCTTCCGGTCGTAAAATCCGATCCGTTTCAAGAAGAATATCCTCAATTTTGCATCTGCGAAATGAAATTAACCCATAAAGAGAACATTCATCACTAATTTTTTCTGAGATTTCTCGTAATTTTAGTGTTAAATTAACGATTTGCTGATTCTCAGAAAGTTTGTATCTTTAGGGTTTACAAGCTATTACCTGTGCTGATACAAGCTGAAGACACCATTAGCGTGAATGAAATCATACGTTCTTGGATAAGTTGAAAAACCTTCACACCTGCAGAGATTTGAATACCAAAACACAATCTTTACATTGAGAGATCATAGCCATTAATGGAATGAAGAAAAAGTTCTGTGTTGATAGAGCTTGTACCAGTCATGGTAGATACCAATGAGACCTCTCTCATAAACAACACTCAATGTGTTCTTTGTAATAGTTGGAATCACATTCATAACCCAAGATTTAGGAGATTCAAGTGCAGCAGCAAATCCACCAAGACCAGCATTCATATCCATCACATTACGGTATCTTGTTGAACCAATCAATCTATTGATTCTCTTATATGCATTAACTCTCTTCTTCCATAGTTTAACATCTTCTTGATATGATTCCGCATTGACACCATCAACCAAACCTTTAGAGATACTTGGAGGTACTGCGAATAGCCTCTCGGGAAACTTCTTTAGCTTTCCTCCAGCTACTTCTTCTTCATTTGATACTTTAGGGTATGGTGTTACACACGTTTCCATCTCCTTGTACCATACATCATCAGTGTCTTTTCTCTTGCAGGTGTTAATCGATCTATCACACGATCTATCGTTTATCTTCTTTCTGAAGATTGCAATGTCTCCCTTCTCATACTTCTTCTCCCAACATAAAGACTCTGCGATTGCCTCTATTCTCTTTTGCTCGGCATTGAGGTCTGCTTTAGTTCGGTTCCACGTCTTGTAATAAGTCTTCCAGTTAATCGGAGGACCTGATAAAACCCAGTAACCTCCTGGTCTCAAGACTCTATCAACCTCCATTAGGTACGTTCCCTCTGTATAAACAACATTATGAGTATAAGTTGCGCAAGAAATGTGTAGTTGATTGATGATAATTTAGGCCTTGGCATTCGGGTTTCAGTTCGGTTTCAGTTCAATTTAAACAGTTTTCGGTTTTTTCGGGTTGGGACATATAGAAACAGTTCGGTAATTTGTCTAAATCGGATCAGTTCAGTTTAAATTAGAGTTAGTATATCAATTCGGTTTAATTCGGTTATCCGAAAGAAATTGGGTTCGGTTTATTGCACAAACAAAAAATCTAAAAAATTAAAAGGCATTCGGGTTATGTTCCCTAACCGAAACCGATCATTAACCCTTTTTCGGTTCGGTGTTCGTTTGGATTTTCGGTTTCTGTTTAATTGAGGCCAGGACTAGTTGATATTTACCGTTTGCAGTCCATGGTATCAAGCATCTAGAGCATTGAGCCATATCAAAGGCTCTTGGAGGATAAGGAAGAAGAATTGATCCAAGAACAGCGATAATCGCTGGGACGCCTCTCTCAAGCGCGAACTGAACTTGTGCTTCGTGGTTATCTCGTGGCGCAAACGACATTGTCAAAACATTCCTCTTAAGCATATAAGCACCCCAACTTGCAACCTATGTATATTGAAACAAGATTCTAAAGAATTGAATCTAAAACATATTTCGATTGCATGGAATTGAAACCGAAACTTACCCCACATCCAGTGTCTAATGCGGTTCTAACAGATCCATCTTTAATTGGAATAACCGAAGCTAGCTCATCGATATAAGCATCTGCTCCTTGAGGAAACATAGTTCCACCACCAGGGAATTTAAACACATTTCCTTGAAACTTAACCCAATTCTGACCAGCTTTTTCGACGGTTAAGCTCTTAAAAGGAGCATTAGCATAATGAACATAATCTCTGCTTTTAGGCCAAGGGAATGGAGTCATATAACCTTTAGGAGCTGGAACAAGACAACGTAGCTTCTCATTATCAGGTGGACAATGTCTCTCTCTGTAAATCATGTTCTCTCTAGGGAACTTCATAGCTCTATCTTGTTCTTGACAAGGTGTGTAATCCTTAAGCTTAACATCACATGGTTTGAAAGAAACAGGTTTAGGATTAGCTAATCTTTGAGGGATTTTGACTGTGTTGTGATGAGGTTTAAAATCAAGATCAGTGACAACATCTGTACACTGTACTTGCTTTGTTATCTCCATTGCTATGCTATCTCCTTTACCAAATCCACTCTTTTGCCATGCTCCAAAAAGGTAGAAGAAACAACATAAAGCAATTACAACGATTAGTGATAGAGAACTTCTTGATCTGTTGTTCCCTGGTGGGTTATGCTTAGAACCCATGATTCTTTAAAATCTCCTGAAACATTTGAACAAATTCATCCAATTGAAATCTAGGGTTTATCGATTTAAAGAGTAATTTCAACCTAAATGGACATAAAGACTGTAAATTTAGCAGTAAAATCAAAACCCCAGAAGGGATCTAGCTGAAACAAGATGAGTTTTAGATTCAGGAACAAAGATATGTAAGAGAAGATTATTAACCTTGTAGATGTAGATTTTGGAGCAGATCTCTTTTGTTTCTCAGATCTCTCTTTGGATGTAGCAAGCTCTTTTCAGTTTTCAGTGATGAGCTACACAAAGTATAAAGCTTTGAATGTGACAGAGAGAGAGAACTCACTTAAAATAATGCCTTCGTTTTTGTCAATTGGTACACTAATTGATTTTTTTTAATCGTAGCTTGATTGAGTTTTAAGGCGCGTTTGATTTGATTAATTTGAAAATATATTAAAAAATTAATTCCCCAAAATGAGGCACAAATAAAAAAAATTATTTGTGTTTTTGATATTTTAAAAAACTTTGAATTGTTTTAAAATATCATTAAAATTTAATCTTTTCAAAATTACTATACATATAAAACTGAGTCTTAAATTTTAAAATTTTGAATGTGGATTGAATAATCAAAGTTTAGATTTAGTTTGAAGATGTTAGAGAATGATTTCTTTAAAAAAAATTAAAGTTTGAATTTAAATTTCAAAGTTAATTTAAATTTGTTAAATCTTTTTTTTAAACATACTTTTGATATTTTTGAGACAACTGATAATATTTAAACTAATACTAAAAAATGTGTTTTTTATAAAAAAATCTCTTAGAAAAATATGTTTGAATTAAATGCGTGCAATTTCGCAGCAATATCTAGACAATAAATAAATATTATAATAGTCACAAGAGATTTAGATCTAATCTTGCACATGGATCCAACCCTTTTAGTTTGCGTATTGTGTATGATCTATACTCTATTTAAAATAAAATTTAATTATTGTAGGTCTTTTAATAATTACATTACCGGGTCTAGTTAAAATAGTTTTTATCATCACTCATCAGATTCATAAACTAAAGATCAAACTCATATGTTCGAAATTACATGATTAAAAAATGGTATTATTTAGCTAAATAAATAAGAGTATGAATCGAAGAATCTCGTCGGTCCCAAGTGGGTTTTTGTCAGAGAGTTGACAAATGACAAGCACTCGTTACTTAGATCTCTTACCGACACTTACAATTATCTCGGTTAAGCTAAACCGTCCACCGTCAGAAAACCGAATTAAACCGTTTCACTGCTATAACAGTTATCACAAATACTGGCGGCAATTTTTTCCTCGGACTAACTGCATGAATTTTCCTTAATTCGGATTCTCCTCGATTTTTTTTTTTTTTTTTTGTGGATTTAATTCTAAATTAATATTCTCTACAAGATATTTTCCTAAATTTAATATTATTTTACCGATCCAACTATTTCCTAAAAATGAGTATCAAACAGACAAACAACTTTTAGCCTTTTATCAAAAAACAAAATTGCCTTATACCGATTGTTAAAATCGATTTGAAGAAAAATCAATATACGAAAACACTTAGAAAACTAGGATCCTTGGATGTGAATTCGAAATATAAATAATTATTTGGAACTCTTTAAGCGAAGGACCTAATTTAAAAATCGGATCAATTAGGTTTTTCGGATTAAATCGTATCATATTTAAGTAAGCTAAATACAAAAATTTAAATATTATTTTAGATTTTAAAACAAAATTTAAGAGATTAATTTGATAGATGCAATACTCGGACTAAGATGTTCTAGCACTGCTTCTCAAAAACAAGTGTGTCTATCAATTTCAATAAAATAAAAGTCAAAAAAAAGAAATTTATAATTAATTTTAAAACTATTAATTTTGCTTAAAGATTTTATATTTTATTGTGAGAATTTATTAATTTATAATGTATTTGTAAATATTATAAGTGTAGAATAAAATCAACATAAGATTTATATCTCCAATAGATAGCTTCATTTTTTACTTCAAAAAAGACACTTTCTTCATTTTGAAGCAAAAAGCAAAGCAAAATCTTTTCCAATGGGTTGCTTCAAAAATGCATTTATCTTCGTTTTCTGTCATTCATCGGACGTTTACAATTGCTCACCTTGGTCATTAAGAACATCACTAATTTATGGTGTGCAATTTTTAGGCTCTCTCAACAATGTATGAATGATATTAATCCAAAGATGGAACCGAACGCGGCCATGGGGACACTATAGAGAATACCGCAGCAGAAGAACTGTACCTCAGTCTCGGTGATGTACGGATGGCGGTCTTCTCGGGTAGGATGGTGGATGCGGAACGAGGCCAGAAACTATCTCGCGAGGTCGGGATAGAGCGAGTACTCTCGGAACGGGAAGGTTCCGAGACCCATCCTTGTAAACAGCCCGACTACATCGCCACTAACGCCCAAAGACTCGAGCACTGGATATGTGGCAAAACGGGTCGGCTCCATCGAACTCTTGCAGATGGCGTTGTAGAACATGGAATCAAATTGATCCCAAACGCCCATGAACTGCCGTTCTCTCCAACCCTTGTGGTTCTTAAGATGAGAAACCACAAGGTCCAACCGGCAGTTGGTGAACCGCGTTCTCGGTACCCGAGGCCATGGAGATTGAGTGAACCTCGGGTCGAGAACCGGATCAACTTCCGGCGCTTCTCCTTCCGGAATGCCACTTAGCAACCCCTTTTCCCTTTTCCTTTGTGGTTGCCTTCTTCTTCTTCTTGGTAACCGGAGCAGGTGATGCGGAACTATCCGAAGGTTGCGGATTGTTCCGAGCTGTGCGCGAACGTGTTCTTCGCCCGATTGATCGCTCAACCGGTGGATCCTCTTCCATGTTTTCCATGCCGGAATCGTGGTCTGTCGGACTCATCCTGAAAAGATAAACTTAAAACAAGATGAGTATGTGATCGATATAGACGTTATGCTAAAGAAACGATTAGCATTATATCAAAACCGAGATTCCGGAATCACGAACCGAAAATTCAAAAATTCCATGGATGAAACCGAAATGACCGAATTTCGCACGTCTAATCAAACCAAACATCCAACGATTCCAAACAATCACAATCATATCCTAAACCATTCCCAATTCACAAAAACTCAAATTCTCCAATCAATTCACAAACCGAAAATTCCAAAACCGAAAATTTTCACCAAATCAATCAAAACATCAATGCATGTATCAAATAATCATCAATCACACATCAATATACCCTAATCAATCAATTCCAATCCATAAATCACAAGAAATCCATGAACCTTAGAAAACCCAAAATTTTCGGATTTTTGGAGTGAGATTGCGGTTCATACCTTGTTCAAATCAAAAAACTGATCGGATAAACGGAAAGAGAACAAAAATCCGTACGGGATTGACTAAAGAACCGTTAAAAATCGTTGAGTTTTGAAAAACTTGGAGATTTGGATTTGAGAGATTTGAAGGTTTGTGTTTGTGCAAAAATGGTGGATTAGACGTTTTAGGGTTTAAAATGGGGAAGATGAGGAAGAAAAACCGGTTTATTTTAAGTTAAACCGGTTTTAACAACCAAAATCCCGATTTTAAAATCCCAATTTCGCGACCACTTACCGAGGGATCGATCGATCCCGACTTACGGGAAAATCTGGATATTCGGATCGATCGATCCCTTAGGGGATCGATCGATCTCCAATGTGTGCTTCGGAAAGGAGTCCGATGGATCGATCGATCCCTATAGGGGATCGATCGATCCCAACTTACGGAAAATGTGACACCATGGGGATCGATCGATCTCTGTCTGTCCGATTTGCAAACACGTTTTTCAACATTCTGAAACACTTTTAGACTCAAAACTCAATGTTAGAAGTTAGTAATCCTAAACTAAAAATGAAATAATAAACGAAATAAAACCGAAATAACAGTGGGTTGCCTCCCACTCAGCGCTTTTTTAACGTCTAGAGCCTGACGTACTTACCTCTAAACCGAAGCTGGATCCATCAGAGGAATTTCAGATTCCTCTAACAGGTCTGAAGCAGCGAGATAAGGTTTAAGCCTCTGACCATTAACTACGAATTCATTACCTTGACGATTGGTGAGTACAACAGCTCCATATGGTTTAACTTCCTTGATGGCAAACGGTCCAGACCACCTGGATTTCAACTTGCCAGGAAACAGTTTCAGTATAGAGTTGAAAAGTAAAACCTGATCGCCGGGTTGGAAATCTCGTGGAATGATCTTCTTGTCATGTGCCGCTTTGGCCCTTTCCTTGTAGATTTTGGAATTCTCATATGCCAGGTGGCGAATTTCTTCAATCTCATGGAGTTGAATGAGACGCCGTTCCGCTGCGGTCTTGATGTCGAAGTTCAGCAACTTGACAGCCCAAGCGGCTTTGTGTTCCAATTCTACAGGCAAGTGACAAGCTTTACCATAGACAATATTAAAAGGAGTAGTACCTAGAGGGGTTTTGAAAGCAGTTCTGTAAGCCCATAGAGCATCGTCGAGCTTTCGAGACCAATCCTTTCTAGAACTATTCACCGTTTTCTGAAGAATGGCTTTGATTTCTCTGTTGGAGACTTCCACTTGACCGCTTGTCTGTGGATGGTACGGTGATGCTACCTTATGTCGAACTCCATGCTTTCTGAGCAATCCATCAAAAACTCTATTGATGAAATGAGTTCCTCCATCGCTGATGACAACTCGTGGGACACCAAACCTGGGAAAAATCACAGACTTGAACATTTTTAGAACGACTTTTGCATAATTAGTGGGACTAGCTATTGCTTCTACCCATTTAGAAACATAATCAACAGCAACGAGAATGTATAGATTTTTGTGAGAAACCGGGAAAGGACCCATAAAGTCAATTCCCCACACATCAAAAACCTCTACTTCAAGAATGAAGTTTTGTGGCATCTCGTTTCGCTTTGAAATGTTTCCTTGTCGTTGGCATGAATCGCAGCAAGATATGTAAGCATGAGCATCCCGGAACATGGTTGGCCACCAAAATCCAGCTTGGAGTACCTTAGAGACGGTCTTAAAGGTAGCGAAGTGACCAGCATAGTCTGAACCGTGGCAGTGGTACATGACATTCTGAATCTCTTCTTCAGGCAGGCACCTCCGGAACATACCGTCTTTGCAAAGCTTGTAAAGATACGGTTCATCCCAATAGTAATGCCTGACATCCCGTAAGAACTTCTTCTTTCGGTAACCTGAAAAATCTGGTGGTAAAACCTCAGCAGCCAAATAATTAGCAAAATCTCTAAACTAAGGTGTGATTGCATCAGTTCTATTAAGTCTAGGGATAGAAAAGTTCTCATCCTCTATGGTGCTGATTGCACAGAGCCGTTCCTCAGGAAAAGTATCATCTATTGGAACATCTTCTTCGACAGTGAGTCGAGAGAGATGGTCTGCAACTCCGTTTTCAACGCCTCGCTTGTCTTTGATTTCAAGATCGAATTCCTGCAAAAGTAAAATCCAACGCAGTAATCTGGGTTTAGCATCCTTTTTAGAAAGGAGATACCTCAATGCCGCATGATCGGTGTGGACTACTACTTTAGAGCCTACTAGATAGGATCTGAACTTCTCGAAAGCAAAGACTATCGTTAGGAGCTCTTTCTCGGTTGTTGCATAATTCCGTTGAGCTAAATCTAGAGTCCTAGAGGCGTAGTAAATAACGTGGAGCTTCTTATCTTTTCGCTGTCCAAGAACAGCTCCCACAGCGAAATCACTTGCATCACACATGACTTCGAACGGTAATTCCCAGTCAGGTGGTTGCACAATTGGAGCGCTTACCAAAGCTCCTTTGATTGCCAAAAAGGCTGCTTGACAATCGTAATCCCATTCAAATTTGACATCCTTGCACAGCAGTTTGGTGAGCGGTCTAGCGATCTTAGAAAAGTCATGAATGAACCTTCTATAGAAACTAGCATGGCCTAAGAAATTGCGGATGTCCTTGACGCATTTAGGTGCTTGTAGGTTGGTCATGACTTCTATCTTGGCTTTATCCACCTCAATTCCTTTCTCAAAGATCTTGTGTCCTAACACAATTCCGTTAGTCACCATGAAATGACACTTTTCCCAGTTCAGAACTAGATGCTTCTCTTCACATCTCTTTAGAACCCTGCAAAGGTTAGCAAGACAGACATCGAAAGAAGAACCATAGACAGAAAAATCATTCATGAAAACTTCCATGATATCCTCAATAAAGTCAGTAAAGATAGACATCATGCATCTCTGAAAAGTGGCTGGCGCATTACACAAACCAAAAGGCATCCTGCGATAAGCGTAAATGCCGAAAGGACATGTAAATGTCGTCTTTTCTTGATCATCCGGGTGAAAAGGAATCTGAAAGAAACCTGAATAACCATCTAAGAAACAGTAATAAGGGTGATTAGCCAGTCTTTCAAGCATTTGATCAATGAATGGTAAAGGAAAGTGATCCTTGCGAGTTGCAGCATTCAATTTCCTATAGTCAATACACATTCTATGGCCTGTTATAGTCCTAGTCGGAATCAACTCATCATTCTCATTCTTAACAACCGTTATTCCCCCTTTCTTAGGAACTACATGCACTGGACTAACCCAACTACTATCGGAAATAGGATAGATAATTCCCGCATCTAGAAGTTTCATTATCTCTTTCTTAACAACATCTTTCAAGTTCGGGTTTAACCGTCGCTGATGTTCTACAGAAGTCTTAGATTCATCTTCTAGATGTATCCTATGCATACACAAATCCGGAGAAATCCCTGTGATATCATCTAAAGTGTAGCCTAGAGCTCTACGATACTTTCTTAGCTTAGAAAGAAGTAAGGTGGTCTCTACGTTATTCAGATCAGCATTCACAATCACGGGATATGTAGAGTTAGGACCAAGAAATGCGTACCTTAGCCCACTTGGAAGAGGTTTCAATTCCAACTTTGGAGCTTTTAGCTCGCTCCAGTCATCAGAAGTGGTTGTTTGGTGCTGTTTGTTCGAAGACTTGGCAGCTGTCTCCAATGGTTCTGCAGAGTCGGTCATTGCCTCAATGCTTCTACAAGAGTCTAGCATCTTGGTATAACCTGCGACATCATCTCTAAGAGAGAAAGATTCATCAGTAGCATTAGTCAAAGCAATCTCCAAAGGATCATCAAACAGTAAGTCATCAGAAACTCCCTCTACAGCTTCTTTGATGGTATCTACCCAAAAAGAATTTGCATCGATGGCTGGTTTCTTCAGAACATCTTGAATGTTGAACTTCATCACCATATCACCAAAATGAAGATCGATCTTGCCTTTCTTCACATCGATAATAGCTCCAGCTGTTGCTAAGAATGGTCTTCCTAATATGAGAGGATCTTTCGGTTCTTCTCCAAGTTCCAATATGACAAAGTCGGTTGGAACAAAAGCCGTTCCAATCTTCACAGGGAGATTCTCGAGAACGCCTACTGGGTACTTCACCGAAGGATCAGCTAAGATAAGTGATATCTTAGTACCTTTTATGTCTGACATCCCTAACCTTTTAGCCACTGATAGAGGCATAAGATTCACACTGGACCCCAAATCACAGAGAGACCTGGCGAACGTAAGGTCACCAATCTCCACTGAAAGAACAAAACTTCCTGGATCGCCGAGCTCTTTAGGCAAGCGCTTCTGCGAGATTGAACTGCACTCTTCAGTGATTATCATCGCTCCTTCTTCCAAAGTGATCTTGTTGGTTAGCATGCTCTTAACGTACTTCCTCGGCGATGGGATCATCTGACAAGCATCAGAGAAAGGTAATCGAACGGTAAGCTCTTTAATCATCTCTTTGCACTTTGCATCTTCCAAATCTTTTCTAGACCTTTTCTGTTGAATCGGGTATGGAACCTTTGGTTTATAAACTCGAACAGGGGTTTCAGGAGCTTGTGGAGGTGGATCGATCGATCTCTCAGGGATCGATCGATCTCTCAGGGATCGATCGATCTCTTGGATTTTGAATTTCCCGTAAGTTTGGATCGATCGATCCCATCAGGGATCGATCGATCTCAGGAGAATTCTTCGAGTTTTTGATCGATGGATCGATCGATCCATCAGGAATCGATCGATCTGTTGAGGCTTGACTTTTACGTAAGTTTGGATCGATCGATCCCTGATGGGATCGATCGATCTCTTGATCTGCATCATTTGGACCTGATTCGAATCCAGGTTCCTTAGCTCCTGTATCATGGACTTCATCAGTCTTCTTCTTAACTTTATCCACCACCAACGGTTTTCCACTTCTCAAGGTGACAGCGTTCACAGATTCTATGTCGGATTTAGGTTCAGATTTCTCAGCTAGAAGACTAGTCTGTCTTCTCACGGATTCAGCTGTCTGAACAACTTGAGTATCCAGTTGCTTGATATGAATGGACAATGCTTCAAACTTTTGGCTCAAATCATTGTAGATGCTCTCCATCTTTCCATTCAAATTTTGGTTGTTCTGTTGCTGAATTTCTAGCATCTTCTGGAGCATAGATTCGATCTTGCTTCCTTGCTGAGCTTGAGGTTGAGGCTGCTATTGATAGGTAGGTTTAGAATTGCCAGAGTTCTGCACAAAAGCTTTTTGGGAAAAACCTTTGTTGCTACCTTGGTTGAACTTTTGACTATAGACTCTTTGACCTTGACTGTTGATGTAACTCACTTCTTCTTTCAAAGAAAAACAGTCTATCTCATTCTTCTCTACTTCTTCAGAAGAGCTTTCTTGTTTCTGATTCTGGTTATTGAGAATTTGAGTAAGTAGCAACTTCACTTCAGCTAATTCTGAGGATTCTGAAACAGACAGTCCTCCGCTTCTACCATAATTCGAACAGCGGTTACTACTACTAGCAGCTAGGTTGTCTATAAGCTGATATGCCTCACGCACCGACTTGGTCATGAAATCTCCATTGCTAGCTGTATCAAGAGAGAGTCAATACTGCTGCTCAATACCTCTGTAAAAGGTGTTAAGGAGATTCAGCTCGGAAAACCCATGATGAGGACAATCCCGAAGATACTCCTTGAATCTATCCCAAGCCTCATAGAAAGATTCTCTCGGACTTTGAGAAAACTGAGAAATCTTGTTCCTCAGGTTGTTGGTTCGTGTGGTGGTGTAGAAATGACTTAGAAACTTGGATTTGCATTCATCCCAGGTTTCTATGGAGTTTGGTGGTAGAGTTTTTAACCACCTCAATGCTCTATCTGCCAATGAGTGATTGAAAAGCCGACAATGCATGAAATCTTCAGAGATTCCTTCAAGCTGAACCGTACTGCATATGTCTTCAAAGCTATCAATGTGATCCATTGGATGCTCAGTAGGATCACCATGAAACTGGCTTTGGCGAATGAGCTGAAACGGGAAACTGAACTCTCGTCGCTGGGGTGGACGAGGTCGAAGAGCATTCCTATTAGCAAGGAAAGCTTCACGGTTGTTGAAATCGCCAACTAGAACCCTGTTTTGTCGAGGTGGGTGATTCGGTGCCTGTCTGAGTAAATCATCTTCAATGACGGGATTTGGCAGAATCTGATTACCATCACCACCTTGTTGTTCTTGTCGTGGCTCTTGATTGACTACACCTCCTCTCCCATCAGTTCGAACAATCTGATTGTTTATCCTAGGAGGAGAAGGTGGGTTGTCGTTCAACCACGTTTCTTCGTTTGCGATCCGTCCAGCCAAAGGATGGTCATCCGGATCGTCGAGAAAGAACGGATTAGGATTAAGATTATCCCCCATCGATTCGGAAGATTGAGTGGTCCTTCTCGTCTTTCTGATTGAGCGTTCCAATTCCAAGAGATCCTTGTTACCAGGACTGAACAATTCCTTATACTTGTTCGTTCTTTGAATCATTCACCTGTGAAAAGGAAATCGAGAACAAGAAACGCGATGAGTACTGTAAAAGAAAAATTTCCTAGTCTTAACACTAAAGAAAACTTAAGAGGCACTGTATTGGTCCCCGGCAACGACGCCAAAAACTTGATACACTCAGGTTTTAACCCAAATATATTCACTGCAAGTGCACATCAAACGCAGTAGTATACTAGGGATCGAATCCACAGAGACCAGAAAACGCACGACTCTCAGTTTTAAATCGAATTAAGCTAAGAAGAATAATAATAATGGTGTGACTTAGAAACGGTGATAACGACTAAATAAATGACTTAAACTAAACGAGGACAAAGTAAAAACGATTGTAATTCAATAAACTAAAACGCTATGTGATAGAGAAATCCACAGGTAGTCAGGTTTAGGATCAAGGTTAACATGCAGCGATTGATTTCCGAAAATAATTCCCAACTCGAAAGACACAAATAGACTAATCTTCTCCCGAAGTATTAGATCCCTAATCTCAAATTACTGAACACAAACTCCCGCCATGTTCGAGTAATTTGATCATGCAATTCAATTCAGATTCGATATGTTCATAAGCCCCTAAGACAATACTCCCGCAAGCAAAGGCACTTATTCATCTAGATTAGATCAGACTTCTAAACCAAATCCCTTTGAGTTTATAATTCTAATATCAATGAACTAGTTAGCTACTCTAATTCAAGCTTTAGAAACAAACCTAGACTGAGAACCTAACATGAATCAATCCATTTCGTTAAACCCTAACATTCAACCTGATTTCCCTGGGAAACCCTAAAACCTAACAAGATGACTACTCAAGCATGATAATAAAGACAAAATTCATAGATTGAATAGACATTGCAAGAATTCAAAAACCAAATTGTATATAAGAAGGACAGAGTTCGGAAATCCTTTTGAGAATACAGAAGTGATCTCTTCTCTCTGAAACGTTCTAAAACAAAACTAAAAAGGAACTCCCTAAAATGATAAACCAACAAAGGTTTATATTGTCAAAATAATAGAATAAAATAAATCTAAAAAGGAAAACATATAATAGATCTTGAGGACAAATGCGTCTTTCAGCAGGGCTTCTCTCATCTTCGTGCATAGGGATCGATCGATCCAAGAGGGATCGATCGATCTGGTCTTCTAAGGGATCGATCGATCCACTCAGGGATCGATCGATCTCTGGTTACGGAAAAACTTCAGATAAATGGATCGATCGATCCCCATAGGGATCGATCGATCTGAACTTGAAGAAGGCTCCAGATGATCAACTTTTAGACTGAAGCAGTCTCCTTATCCAATTACGTCCATTTTGCATCAGAAATCTACCAAAAACCGTTCTTTTGCTCAGAAGCGTCCCAAACACCGAGAATCCTGAAAACATGCTAAAATCGCGGTAAAAGTACTTGGATAACATAAAATAATAGGCATAAACGCCCACTAAAATGTGTTAAAAACGAGTGATATCACTGGTCATCTGTTTCAATGAGGTTCGTACGGGCGAGCATATAGAAAAAATCAGTAGCATATTCGTCGACCGTACGATTGCCTTAAGTTTTGGAACTTAGTGTAGAGTGTACGTTCATAGTTGTAAGGTAAGAAACCACGTCGCATGTGTTTCTTCATACGCTCCCAAGACACAATCTTGCTTTTACCTTGGCGACGTCGCGACTCTTTTAACTGTTGCCACCAAGCCATAGCTCGGCCTTTGAAACGTGTGGCCACAAGAGGTACGCGCATAGCATCCGGGACTTGTTTGAAGTCGAGTAATTCTTCCACCATGTTGAGCCAATCGACAAATTCTTCAGGGTTTAAAGACCCAGCGAATTCAGGGATATCTAGGCGAAGCCCGCTTCCCAACGGTGATTATCCCCGTGGTGTGCAACACGCACATGACCATGTTGATCGTCATCTTGATTCCGAGCATCATTAAGATCGAGATCAGCAAATATATTATCAGGGTTATCTTCAATGTCCGACTCAAGATCGGGTATCGGTTGGCGTTGACGTCTTCGATTATGTCGTGGTTGACGTTGTTCGGTAAGAACTGACTGAAGAGCGTTTTCCACTGCGGCTTGAAGAGCGTCCTGGAGTCCCACCGTGAAGACTTCCAATGTATGACGAAGCTCATCATGATGATCGTCAGAGTTGTTACGTCGGGGAGGCATGAGAACGTGTTTTGATAATAGAAATCAAAACGGCCTGAAATCTGATACCAACTGGTGTAGCGCAAGCTACGTTGTGCTAAGATTCTTGTTAAATCTAAGAATACCCAAGAGATCTAGCTTCTTTATGTCGTTGAGAATTCTATGATTCTATCCGCAATAAAGAGGAGTTCAAAAACTCTAATATTTTATTAATCTAAAAGTTGCAAAAACCAAGAACAATGGCCGACACATATATATAGTGCCAACATAAAACCTAATTCCTATTCCTAAAAGGAGTTATTAAATCCAACGATAACGATAATTAAGAAAGAAAATAAAGAAACAAGATAAAGCCTAAACTAAGGAATTAAGATAAAGCCAAATATAGATGTAATATTCATGTGCACATGGTCGTTGCATGTGTGCTCACGTGAATTATGCATGCTCCTGCATCAAAAACTAGGTTATTATGAAACTCCCACTTCTGCGTCTTCTCATATATCGGTGCAACAAGTTGGTTAATGCCAAAGTGAATAAACTCGAGCTCGGCTGCGCGTAAAGCCCCTGCATGATCCTTTCCGTAGAAAAGGAGAATGAGAATCCGTGCATAGATGAGGATGGCAGGGTTCCGAATCTTGGATTCTTGACGGCTCGAGGTTCGAACTCCCCTCATCCAATGAGATCCCAAAGAGTCTGGTGACCTGTAAACTCAGGGATGAAATGCTTGCACCCAATCGTGACAAAACCCATGACCTCATAAATCTGATGCTTGCTGGTCATCAGAAAGAGAAAAGAGATAAGGAAACTCAGAGAGACAATATCAAATCTTAAGGAGGAACCTAAACCAATTGGAGAGAGTATTAATTACCCTTGGCCTCCTCTTTTCCCTTTGCTTCATCCTTCTAAGAGAGAAGAACAACAGTCAGATTGCTTTCTTCACAAAACAAACCAACAAGTCACAAGCACAATCTTGTAAGCAAGTGAGAATTCTCGGAGGAAAAACACATTAGCTGTAGAAAAGTTACAGTCTAAAACCAGAACTTGAGACAAAACCTAAAGTTTCCTGACACTAAACTAGAACTTGAGTTGAGTCACTCATCGATAGGAAGTAAGACTATCGTGTTTGAAAAGATTGATTTGGCAAATATCTCAAGTGGTCGCTTATGCTTAAAATATATATATATATATATATATATATATATATAATTTCAAACTATTGCAACAAAAAACTAATATTAATCATCCCGCTTCGAGTAGGCGCTAGCGTGACAATGAGTCGAACTTGAACTGCATCTCTCACACTATGACAATCAGCTTCTATATGCTTTGTTTACTCAA
>OVBE01003030.1:0-28288 GCA_900406425.1 Iberis pinnata | reverse complement strand
TATATATTATCTCTTCTCCTTTTCCTTCCTCTTTCTTTCTCTTCCCCTTTTATCTTTTCTTCTCTCCAATGGAGTCTCCTCTCTCCGATCCGAGCCAAACTGTTTCTTCGCCCGAGCCGAGCTCCCGCGCTGCTTCTCTCACCCGCAGCTCTTTCGGGCCAGTTTCTGCCAAACTGAGCGTCTCCTCGAGCCTAGAGCTCCCCGAGCCGGGCCTCAGACCGCCTCTAACTTGCGCGCGGGGCGGGCTCACTGCCGCCTTTAAGCCAAAGCAAGCACCCAAACTGGTTCACCCTGAGCCGAGCCTCTTGACCCGCGCCCTGAGTAGCTACGTACCCCCGACCCGCGCGCTGACCGATCTCCCAGCAGCTCCCGAGCTTACCCGTGCGCTAACCGAGCCAAGTTGCATCGCCATCGAGCCGAGCAGAACGCTGGCAGCGTCTCCCAGGTGGCTCAGCCCCTCGCCCTTCCGCGTGGATCTCTCTCCTTACGCCTCTCCGAGTTCGAGCCAATATGCTTCTATTCTCGAGTCGGGCGGCACCAAGCTCATCTTCCGTAGCCCAGACCACAATGCTTCCTCTCCTGGACCATGTCGAACACCTCTCCTTACTCCATGCTCAAGCCGAGATGCTTCACCACTTGAGGTACCGCCGAAACGTTTGCCCGAGCTCGAGCGATTACTGCCACCTCCACCCGAGCCAAAGGTTGGTCGAACGTCTTCTCCTATTGAGCCATTGCCTATGTATCCTACCGAGCCAAGATTGAGTCGAACGGTTAGCACATGGCTCAACATGCTCCCAATCGACTTCCGGTATTTGGTCCTCAGCCTTGTTCCAGGTTATCTCTGAAAAACTGATAGAGTTGCAGAACGATTATTGCATGCCGAGGGACGTTGAGCTTATCTCTCCGTCTCCCTTAGAGAACCCTGAGGTAGTTAGAGATGGCCTTTGTTGTGCATACGAGGGTTTCTTTAGGGAATGCAGACTCTCTTTCCCCTTGCCCGAGCTCCTTATCCATTTTATGCATGTTCTCGGGATTACGCTAGCTCATATTTGCCCAAACCTCACTATAGTGGGTTTGCAAGTCCTAGCTGAGGAGAATGGGTTTGAGCTCGATGTCGAATCTCTCGTCCACCTTGAGTCGGTGATAATGGTTCGCGATCAACCTGTTTTTCTACTTAATGTCGAACCCCGCTGCAGTATTCTCTCGGGTTTCCCCAAGAAAGCCGAGGATTAGAAGTAATTCTACTTTTACTTCCTCATGAATGAGTCAACTTTCGGTCGTCTTTCCCACTTAGCGATTTCGGATTGGTCCCCTGAACCCCGTTAGCGGAATTGACTTAAGACTTTGATATTTTGTACTTAAGTGTGTTTTAGCTTTTCTGATTTCTAACATCTCTTATTTTCTTTGTGAAGCGCTGAATCGGAAGAAAGGAAAGCTCCCTAAGCTCTCTCGTGATCTCGTGGATTTTATTTGTGCTAGTAGCACGGAAAAGTCCTGGTGGGAATCGTTCACTCCAGTTAGGATCTTCAAATCCAATCTGCGCCTCGGGATCGTTGATAAATCTCAGCGTCCGCCCACTTCCTACCAAGCCGCTGGTTTGTTTACTTCTTTTACTTAAGGATTTTTCTAAACTTACACATGCGTCCTCTTAAATGATGTTTTTTGTTTCAGCTCTCAATAACATTCAAGACGTCGAGATGTCTTCCTACCGTGCCGCCAGGAAAGCCAAGAACGTTGTTGGGGATGCTGGCATGCCGACACGGCGTGAGGCACCCTCTGCTGCCTCCTCCTCCCCTGCTGCTTCTCTTCCTGCATACTCGGAGAAAGTAGCAAAGAGAGCTGGGAAGGCTCCGATGGTGTCAGCTGATCACTCGGCCCTTGCAAAATCGGGTCGTCAACTCGTCATTGCTCAGCCTGCATCTCAAGATGCTCCTCGGCCTGCTGGGGGCGCTCCCTCCTTGCAAGGATCACTGAAGAGGAAGCTCCCAGTACAAGGGAATGCGCGAGGTGACAGAAAGAGGAAGAAGTATGACTGGGGTTTCGACTATAAGGCAAACAAGTCGATTTTTTCAAATTCGGATTCATCCTCCCATCTCTTTCGTCACTTCCACTTTGAGGGTTGCAAGGTCCCGGTGATTCCAGATCTTCCGGACGAGGCTCGTGATGACTATAAAAAGTTCTCTAGAAGCGTCGGCGAGGTAAATGGGACACATTTTTTACCTTGCTCATCTTCCATCATTTTATTGTCTTTTTAAGTAAGTGTTGACATGTTTCATTTTTATTCTTTTCATGCAGTCCTTAGGTTGGTACAATAGTGCTCTCGAGCTATTTGGCTTCCAGTTTGCCGCAGCTAAGGACGGATCCGGCTCGAAAGCCACAGAAGATCAGATTGCCTCATTCACGGCAGAGCTGAAGGAAGCTCGCAGTCGTATGTTCCTTGCGGAAATCGCCATGATGGATGCAAAGGAATATCAGAGTGAGATGCACGAGAAGTTCAAAATGGTGAGGTCCGAGTCCTTTGCGTATATTCAGGAGAAGCTAGCACTTGAGGCTGAGAAAGTCGCCCTCACCTCTCGTCTCGAGGAAGCGGAAGCTCGTCTCATTGCGCTTACTAGTTCCCAGGATATTGACGTGACACGGGCTAGAGACAAGGCGAAGAAAGCAGTTTTCAAGATGGTTCGCGATAGAATTGAGCAGGTGAGACTCCATATTGTTACTCAAGGTGCCGCTCGATATTTTTTATATACTTTTTCGAAGTTAATGCTAACCTTGAGCTTCTTTCGGATATTGAGAAAGGTGAGATCTCAGTTCTCAAGGCAGAGCTTGAGATTCTTACTACTGATAGCGAAGCGGTGAGGAAGGCGTCTAATGAGGCCAAGGTAAAGATTCCCCCTCTCTATATGGAGGTATTTGTGCGGCTTTTCTTAGATTCATCGTCCCCGCCCCCAGCTCCAGAGGTTCAACCTTCCTCCCTTGCAGCGACTCCGGTTCTTACCCCCGGTGGGAGCTCGCGTGTTCCCCCTCTAGACTCGGCCACCGATGTTCTCGCCACCACTTTGACCGATGCTGCGGTTCTTTTTGATGAGTTTGGGTCCAACATCGGACCCAATATGGATGAGTTGGTGGAGGGGATATGTGCTGCCGCTGCGGAGGATCCTGCTCAGAGTTAGGATCGCTTTTCTGCTTTTCCTTTCATGATTTAGAAACTTGTGTTGTTTTCTCTATTTTCTTATGCTTTACTACTTTGCTCGGGATCACCTAGAGCTTATTTTATATTTTCTAGACTTTCGTCATGTGTTGCTCAGGCTGGCCTGATGCTTTATTTATTTGAGACTTTTGATAGATATTTTTTTTTTGCTTTGGCAATTTTTACTTGCGTCTTTGCTTAAGCTGTCCATTTTTCCTCGAACATTCAACCAGACTTAGCCAAATTTCAATCCACTTACAAATGGTTTCAATTAGCCATTACTCCTTAGTTTTATATCGAGTGAATGTCATTCATGCTCTTTTCGTCTTTTTGAGCATTGTTTAAGATCAGTTTAGACTCTTTGTTTAGTCCGGCCTTTAGGCCTTAAACCTTTTGTTAGCTTTTGCTTAAGTTCATCGTGAGCTCATTTTAATCGTTGAGCGCGGTTTTCGATTTACGAACTATTTTTAGCTTAGTTTTTGGCTTTCACTTAGCCTTTATTTTAGCTTCTTAATTAAGCGTTTTCTATATTTTATTTAGCTGTCTGTCTTAAACTTTTTGTTTAGCTTCTGTTAACTTTTTAACTTAAGCTCTTGTTTAGCTTTTTGACTTAAGCATTTTCTAGTTTTTGTTTAGCTTTTTAGCTTAAACTTTTTATTTAGCTTTTGTTTAGCTTTTTTGACTTAAGAGTTTTCTAGATTTTGTTTAGCTTTTTTGACTTAAGCGTTTTCTAGCTTTTGTTTAGCTCTTTTGACTTAAGTATTTTTTAAAATTTTCAGCTGCTCGGATCGCATCCCTCGTGTGAGTGCGGTTCAGACTCCTTTTTTTAATATTCAAGCGTTGAATCAAAAATGCAAGGACTTCTTTATTGATGCGAACGAATTATAGGAATTATACTTCTGAATTGGTTGATCCGTGAATGACGAAGTGTCAAAGCTTCTGGCATATCGCTAGCTTTCCATGCAAAAGTTTGCTTATTCTGCCGCACGAACCGAATCAGCTCGCGCTTCAGCTCCCCCTTCAGCTGGGACCCTATGATTACATACTTCTCTGGATTTTGCGGGTCAAGAGGAATCTTTGTGGTACGTCTTTGTGTGTCTTTCTCTTTACTGTCTTCTGTACCTGGGGCTATTTGGTCATTGTTGGACCTCAGACTCAGATTCTCTTCTTCGGAAGAGCTATCTGAGCCCTTTAGTTGCTATTGAACCCTGGACTTGATGCTAACCATGTAGCATATTCGGGAATTCTTCTGACTTCCATGGAGTACCCCTATGCCACCTTTAGTCGGGAACTTCACACATTGGTGATACGTAGACGGGACATCCTTCATTTTGTGGCGCCAAGGAGTTCCCAAAATGACATTGTAAGCTGCCGGTCGATCCACTACGGTAAACTTGATAAGCTTATGGACCCCTTTTGTAGATATGGGAGTCTTATGGTGCCGAGTGATATTTCCGTTTTCCACTAAATCCTATTAAGGGAGTCGGAGGGCCTCTCACTTCTAAGCTGTCGAGCCCCATTCGTTTAAGCATATCTAGGAACATGACATTCACCATGCTTCCTGTATCGATCAATACTCGCGATACCTTGCAGTTTGCTCTGACGTCGAGTTTGAAAACCAGAACATCATCGTGTGGCAGGTCTAAGTGAGAGGCGTCTTTCTCAGTAAAGCTTATCTTACTTCTAGAATCCAGAGTGTGTCTTGCTTTCCTAAATTCCGCTTTTCTCACAAGAAACATTCTCTCCGCAGTGCCTCGATCCCCCATGATGAAGTCTATACGCTTCTTTTGAGGAGCCTTTGAAGTTCCTCCTCGCTCCGGACTTTGCGGCCTCTTCCCCTCTGGAGCTTATCTATCTTCTTCTAGGGCTTCCATCTCGCGAACAATTGCCTCCAAGTCGATTCCGCTTTTCAGCTCTCGTTTAGCGAATTTCTTACTAAGGAAATTCTTCAGCTTGTAACACTCATGTGTGGCGTGGCCATTGCATTTTTGTAACTCGCAGTAGGCATTTGGGTCACGTCCTAGCATACGCGGTCCGTCTTTGCTTTCTTGCGTCCGCCCCCTTTCTCCATATTGTACGAGCGAGACCCCCTTTCTCGAATTTCCTTTTCTTGTGAATCGTTAGATCAAAACAGAAAGAGGACTCATGCCAGAGTCTGTGTTTGAGTGCAGAGTGCTGTCAACTCGCTTACGCCGGCCACCTTTGCTTTGACGCTCTTGAAGCGCTCAATAAAGCTTCAGAGTGATTCGATCGGACCTTGACTTAGAGTCCAGAGGTCAGCATCCGAGGTTCCTTTATCCATGAAAATAGAATAATGCTTCAGGAATACCGTTGAAAACTGTGTAAAGCTGTCGATCAAATCGCCCTCAAGCTGGAAAAACCACTCGAAAACCGATCTTGTCAAATTTTCGATAAAGAGTCTGCAGTTGCCTGCATTTTTCTCATCTTCGCTGAAATGTGCTCTGGTGACGGCAATCCTAAAAGCTGTCATGTGTGCCTTTGGGTCCGACTTCCCTTCATAAATAGGGAGTCTCAGCTTTCCAGTGTCCCTTAAGCGCGCGTGGAGTCCTCTCTGTCTTCGCCATCACGCCATCGATCTATGGGACCGCGCTGGCGACTATGTGGACCTTTGATGTCACTGCGAGGAGTTCGGCATTTACCTTATCAATAGATCTTTGGAGCGCGTCATACTCGCGATCCCTTTGCTCATGTGAACTCCTTCCTAGGTTGTCTTCAGCTATCCTTAAGGAGCTTGGAGTGTGCAGTTCTCCAGTGTCTCCTTGGGTTCTTTGGTTCCCAGCTCTCCAGTTTGCGTCCAGCGAGTTCTCGCTTCTCCGCTACGAGGGCGGAAGGTCCTCAGTTCTCCTGCTCGGATCCAGTGGATTGTCGCTTCTCCGGTTCAGACCTGTAGGGTTGCCAGCTCTCCTGTTTGCGCCCAGGAGCTCCTCGCCTCCCCAGTTCATATCTGTAGGGTCACCAGTTCTCCGATTTGCGTCTAGCAAGCTCTTACCTATCCGCTGCGAGGGTGGGATGTCCTCAGCTCTCCTGCTCGGATACAGCGGACCGTCGATTATTTGGTTCGGATATGTAGGGTTGCTAGCTCTCCTGCTTGCGTCCAAGAGCTCTTCAGTTCTCTGGTTCGGGTTTGAAGAATCGTCAGCTCTCTGGTTCGAATCCAAAGATCTCTCACCTCTGAATCCACCACCTACTATGTTCTCTGGGATCAAGACCATTGACTCGGTTCTCCCCATCGGGTTCGTCAGAGCTCCAAGGTGAACCTCCAGATCCGACTAAACATTCATCAAGGTCATGAGCCGAGTCGTCACATGCTCTTCGTGGCTGTTGAAGCGAGTGATGAGCTCCTCGGTCAACTCTTTCTGTTTCTCAGCAGATTCCACCAGCGTCGCCAGCATCATCTTCAGCTCTGCTAAGGAGTCTTGTTTCACGAATGAGGCCTCCTGGTTCGCTGCATCGACATGCTGGATTTCGATCTGAGTATCTCTTGGTGTCTCTATTCTTATTCTGGGCAGAGTGAACGTTCTTAAGCAAATTCGCCTGGATGTTTCCTTCTCTTCCCACAGACGGCGCCAAAATGTGAGAGCAGATTCTCACACTGAAAAATGTAGAAAATGTGCAAAGTATTTGTGAAATCTGTATTTTATTGATGAACTCTCAAGAGATTTACAAGTGTTTTTCTCTCAAGGTTGCCAATGACAATTTTTTGGTCCCCCCTTATTTGAGCACCACCCCCTCTATTTATAGTCTCACACCCTTTTAAGAGCTCTTTTTATTGGCATTCATTGCATAGATTTTCTTTTGAATTCTCCAGCGTAACTGCCGATCTCGTCATAAATGAAGCGTGATTTGCGGCGGTTAATCCGGAGAGCGCTGATTGCTTCTGCTTGTATTAAATCAGCTCTCCTCGTCAGCTCACCTCACCAGCTCTTCTTGCCAGCTCTCCTCGTCAGCTCACCTCGTCAGCTCACCTCACCAGCTTATCTTGCCAGCTCTCCTCGTTAGCTTTCTTAGTCAGCTCACCTCGTCAGCTCACTTCACCAGCTCATCTTGCCAGCTCTCCTCGCCAGCTTTCTTAGTGGACTTAGTTCTCTGGAATGAGCTTGAAAAACCCAATTATTTATTGAGCCGGGTCAAATTCCGAGAACCCAACCGGGGGGAATTTACAATTCCCCACAGAATATACGCATGATTTATCTATCACAAGAGTAACTACCTCGACGGCTAGATCAATACATACGTGCTAACTGTTAATGCTAGATTAGATTTTGTGGTTAGGTTCTTTATATCTCGCTCATGTTATTTTCAACAAATTAATATCTCTCCAAATCTATAAAGTTCGGTTCATATCCCTTCAAAATGTATTAATTATATTATGTTGTTAGAGGAGAAATCTTTTTATTCGATTTCCCATTCGGAAGGTATAGCTATTAGCTACGACTTATTAGGAATAATCAATCATGCATTATATAATTTTGTTATCACTCATCATCATGATTCATGTGTAGACATTATTAACCCAGTTCTTAGCAATCTCCGCATTATCAGCTCTCACTTTTAAAAGACAACCCATCAATTGAACATCAAACCTATAAGACAATAAGTCCACTGATATCAATTTAATGACAAACCAACCACAGTGATTAGTGATTGTTACCTACGTTATTTATTTATTTTATCACACTAAAGTTTGAATATGACTACTTGTTATGTAACTGCAAATTCTTTTTTTAATAGGATTTGAACTATTAGATTGACATGTTGTGATCCAAAAATCAAAGTGACAAAAAAAACTTGTTATTGATGCAAACAGTAACACATTCGACCGTCTTTGCATGTGAGTGTTAGTGTTTCTTCATCTTGTGAGCTCTATATTAGTCTAAAAGTTCAATGATAAGTTGGAAGGTTTTAAATACTTGTTTGATGACCTTACATTCGCACGATAATAAAAATGATTTCTTGGTAAATCACCCATTTCTAAGTTACTCCAACATAGATATGTTTACCTATGAAATTCTCTATGGACAAATGACTGAAACAATAAATACACTTTAGACTTTGGTAAGATAAGTAATCAAATAAATTATCTATAGTTAATTATATAATTAAGTACATGTGTTTCCTAGCATCAAAGGAGGTTAGTGATGTGATCAAGCTTGTGATTGTACAAATGTATAATCTTAATGCCATAATTTACAAAAACTGAAGTGAGTATAAGTAACTATTTTTTTATTTCATATAGTAAGCATGTTCAGAAGAGAAACTCTTGTCTTTAACAATTTCTTATACACACATTCCATTTGTCTCTCTATTTCTTCAATCATATGTTCTGTTTCTCTTAGCTTCTCTACATCAACTTCTTGATTCTTCTTCATTGAAAAAGATCCTTTGCCTCCACTTCTTAATTTCTGTTTATAATCATTTTGATTCATATTCACTACTTCAATCAACAAAGAAGCTAAAACATTGAAGCTTGTCTCTTCAACTTTCTTCATTACATTAACATCATCATTACAATCTCTAGTCTTCTTCTTCTTCTTCTTCTTCTTCTGCTTCATATTCTTCATCTGCTTAGTGATAGTTCTGCTTAAAGCTCTTCTCTTAAACATATACTTATCGAACTCTTCTTGATCTCTTCTTGATATGTTTCTAATCAATCTCCTTCGTAAGCTTGATTCATGTTCTCTAACATGTTCTTTAATCTGCATCAAAACGTCTCTAATCGTGCAACAAATATCAAGAACATCAAGAAATCCATCGGATACATCTTCAAGAAAAGATTTTTGAGTTTTGGAACGTAGAAAAGCTTCAACAAACTCATACATATTCATTAAAACTTCAAGTTTCCGAAAAGAAGAGTTTGGTTTGTGAGTTAGTATTAGAAGATGATCTTTGATGGCTTGAGATAGAGGATGGTTATCTTCGGACCAGCTTGTTGAACGTACGTGTGAAACATTTGATGATGAAGTTGTAGCCATTGATGGTGATTCACTCTTTAGAAAAAATTAAAAGTATATAAAGTTAAGAAAAGGTTTTAAATTTCTCAATAACGTTTTGAAGAATATATATATGTAGATGAGTGCACGTAGAAGAATAAAGATACAGACTGGAATTAGCTGTTATGATTGATTTTATTCCGACAGTCAAAAGACATATCCATATACTTGTATTTATTTATACACTCATCTTCATGTTAGTTTTTATCCTAATTTTTGTCGTTTAGTAGAAGTTTTTATTTTATTTTATTTTATGATTTAGCATTGAAAATACGTGTTTGGCTTATAAATCTAAATAATAAACAAGATTTGTTGATTATCCTTGGTTATTTTATTAAATAAAATTTTATAACAATATAACTGAAGATTTGGAATTAGGTTAATCTTTTTTGTACGTGATTTTCTTATTAATAAAAAAGTTGGAAACCGAAATATTTAATCTCCTCCTAGAATGAATGAAACTTGCCAACAAAAATGATTTATCACCTTCGTAATCGGTGGGAATCGATCTATGATCTAGACGAATAAGAAAATTTCTCAACAAAGTTGAAGTTATTAGGCCACGATCTCTTTGGTTTTTTTTCTTCTTCATTTCCCTTAATATGTATTCTAATATTTTTTTGGTCACATGTATTCTAATATAATTAATACAGCATTTTGATAAAATAATTTATTGGTGCGTAGATGTAAGTAATTGATCAATTATGTTAAATCTTGTATACATTTTGCTGTATAATATTTCCGCATCTATTTTGTTATACCAGAGATCACCAAAAAATTTATGCAACTTAAGTTACACAATGGTATCGAAACTTAAGGCTAAATTAATAACTTTCCCCTCTATTCTATAACCGATTCGAGCACACCCCAAATATTTTTTTTCTTTCTAAAACCTATTAAGAGATAGTAAATCTTACTAACAACTCGTTAATTATAGTGGTTAACATATAAATACTCAAAATTCGCGTTTGGAAAATTATTCTCACAAAATAGTTAAATTACATGTAATATTAGTAGTAAATCCAAACAAAGCAAACATAAATTTTTGCTTTTTTATTTTAAATTTTAATTTAAGAATCGCCTATTTTTATAATATATTATGTAAAACACTTTATCTTTCTATTTTAGATAGCGACTTTTAAAATTTTAGGACCGCTTTTATTATATGGTTTGTACATAATTTAGTTTGCAAAAAATTTAGAACCTCCTAATCATTATAAATATATAACAAATCTTAGAAGAAAAAAAGAGGTCTTATTTCAATTTAGACTGTTTAATTAATTTTATATATGTGCAACAAGCAATCAAGTCAATAGTTCATACTTCATAGAAAGAGTGATTTACACTTTAAATAGATATTATTAACGGTTGACTATAAACACCGAGAAAAAATATGGACCAAAGATCCACAACTTCTAAAATTTATTAAAAAAAAAAAAAAACAAGCAATCCTGAGTTTGCTGCTAAATATATGAAACCAACAAGAAACAATAACTGTTGGCTGCGACGTCGTTCTCGAATCTCAGCAACCTTTATTATATTGCATCCATAGAGATTTTTCATATGCAAGTACTATTTGTATATACGACTAATACACGCCTACATACCAATAATATATTTATATATATATATATAAAAAACAATTTATCAATTTGGAGAAAACTGAAAACTGTGAATGTGCACGAATGGAGGAGACTTACTAAGCAAATACTTATGGTTATGTTTTGTGACAGCTTGGATGTGTTTCTAACGTTTTATTATATCAAACATTATTCGATGCATTATACATATATGCCTTCTTAATATTAATGTTTCTTTATCGTATAATATATGTTAATTGGCAGTCACTTATGGTTATGGGATGAACACAAAGTGCAACTGCATTATTGTTTAATAATGCCCATGCACAAATTCATTAATTTAGCCCAATTGTTAAAAATTATATATTGGATATATTTTATGAACAACTTGAAAACTATACTATATTTTGAAATAAGTTGAAAAATACCTAATCTTATAAAAATGAAAATTTTAATCCTAAAACAAGTCAACGTAGACTAAAATTCTAATCGACGAATATATAAAACTAAATCGATAGTTATACTGACTCAAATTTATCAACCAATAAATATGTTAATTTTTGTTAACACGATTTAAAAGTTAGTCGACAAACTTATAAAATAAGTCAATAATTATAATAATTTGATTTTACAAAAATTTACCAGGTAATAAATATTTCAACTTTAGTAAGATAAATCAACATAAATTTAAAATTTAGTCAACGGACAAGTAAAATAACTAATTATGTTAACTTTATAAAAAAAAATCTATTAACCACTAAATATGTTAACTCTTATAACATAAGTCAACCTATGTTAAAATTTAGTCAAATTACATGTACAAATAAACCAGTTGTTACAATAAACCAATTTTACAAAACATCTATCTACCAATAAATATATCAACTGTTTTAGAACAAATCGACATAACATAAAAATAAGGATAATTCTGTGCTTTTCATATAGTAAAGAGGCATTTTTCAAAAATATAAAATTAAGTATATTTTATATAGTAAAGAGGTATTTTTCAAAACTATAGAATGTTAAGTATATTTTTCAAATTTCTAATAAAATTTAGGGTATTTAGAAAAACTCCCTTATATATTTAACTAAAATCTTGATACAAACAAGAAAAGTTATAACAATTTCTTTCAAATAATATATTTGATTAAAATTTAATGCGAGCCATAACCAAAACTATATCAAATTCTTCATATATGAAAAGATATTATATTATAAATAAGTTTATTTATATATTAAAAATCCAAAAACATTATAGGATCTTAATTTGCAATTAAAATTTTGGTTAAAAACAAGGAAGATTTTCAAAATTGTGATATTTCATGGAGTTTCTGGAAAACCTATTAGTAATCTTTAACAATGAAACGATATTTTCTAATTTATTTGATGCAAATCGGAAGTCGGTTGACAGATAAAAGTTAAGTTACTTAATATGTTTTCTCGAAATTGTTTTTTCTAATATGGCATGATTCATATAAGAAAAAAAAATAAAAATCAATTTTGATTCTTATAATCTAAAAAGATATACCAAACTAACAAATCAATGGTGGTGGATGTTGATGTATTAAAAGGGCTCGAGTCAAAAGTCAAGTGGGCTTAATGTTATGTGTGGTTCATCTAATGGGCCTTAAATCAGGTGAAGCCTATGCGAGAGTTGACTTCGTCGTTTACCCGAAAGTCAGAGTCGTCTTTTTTAGCTAAGTGATCTTCAAGCTGAAACAAAATCAAGATTCTGTTTAGGATCTTGGTTGTGTATAACGGTCGATTAGTTTAGGCCTTTATAAGTTGTGCTTGAGCTCATTTTTTAGATGTATTGAAGTAACAAAGAGTGAGAGAACTTTGTAGATTGTACTCTTTGACGTTTATCGGAGTTAGTGGATTTTCCGGGAACGGTCCCGCCGTGAGTAGGCTGCCACCGCAAGATGGTGGAGGCTGAATACGTTAAATTTCGTGTGTTCTTCCTTTACTATGTTTTCTAATTCCCTTAATCATTCTCAATTGATTCAAGTGCACATTAGGTTCTGGTGTTTGTGGGTTGTTAAATCCTCAACAATTGGTATCAGAGCATTGGTATTAGGCGATTGAGAATCTAATCAAGCGTGTAACAATGGCAACTGCAAGATTTGAAGTTGAAAAATTTGATGGTTCAGGAGATTATGGGTTATGGAAAGAAAAGCTAATTGCATATATGGATCTACTAGGAGTTTCAGAAGTTCTTAAGTCTGAGCCTAATTATGAAAATGATAAAGAAACAGAAGACAAGGAGAAGGACACGAAGGACAAGGTCACGGAAACTTCACTAGTAGAAAAGCAAGAAGCACTATCATTCTTGGGGTCACAGATCAAGTACTTAGGAAGATCATCAAGCAAAAGACTACATTTGAGATGATTCAGACTTTGGAAAATCTGTACATGTCAAAGACTTTGACAAGAAGACTGCACTTAAAAGAAAAGCTTCACGGGTTCAAGATAAATGATGCAGCTTCAATTGATCGCAGTATTGATGACTTTCTCAAGATTCTTGCAGATCTTGAGAACGTTGGCTGTGAAATAACAAATGAAGATCAAGCAATGATGCTTATGATGAAGCTACCAGCAAGTTTTGGTGGTATGCGTGACAACATTAGGTACATTAAAGCAACCTTTTCCTTGGAAGATGTATTAACAGCAATACAAACAAAAAGGATGGAGTCAAGCTATGAAGAAAAAACCCTAAAGAATGTAGGTGATGCCTTGAATGTAAAAGAGAAGACAGGTTCAAAAGGAAAGTCCAAGTGGAAAAACCAACTAAATGATAAAACTTCAAAGAGAAAAGGTAAACCAAAGACCAAGAAAGCATGTTGGAAATGTGGTGAAGTTGGACATTTTAAAATGCAATGTCCAAGAAGGAACAATGAGACCAATAAGGAAGATAACAAACATTGAAATACAACACTGGTAAATGAAAAAGAGGTGGATGTGGATGTCCTGTTTGTAGATGAAATAATGAATGTTTCTAAAGAAGATCTGGAGGAGAATTGGATCATTGATTCAGGGTGCACTTATCACATGACATGGAAAAGGGAATGGTTTATGGACCTTGATGAAACTGTTAAAGGAAAGGTGTGTATGGCTAATGATACTTTGTCATAAGTCAAGGGAATTGGATCAGTTAAACTGACCAATGAAGACAGATATGAAGTAATCTTGATGATAAACAAGATTTTTCACTTAGTTAAGCAAATACTCGAGTTCATTGATCAATCATTGTAGAACTTAAGGAATCGACCAAATTCAGGTAGATGTTAACACATTAAGCCTATTAGAATTGCATTTAGTCTAAACCAAACATAATTGGATAGGTTTAATCATTTCAATTTAACAAAAAGTCAAAAGTCAACCAAAAGTCAACTGCAATCAAGAAAAGTCAACTGAAATTTAAACTTGAAATCAATATAAAAAGCTAAGAAAATGGTTTAGGAAATTTATTTAGGAGATCAAATGAATTCATGTGGTGTTCAATTCTAACTATTAAGCTAATCCTTGGCATAAATTCCAAAACCTAGACTAATCCACTTTCATGGCACTAATCCTTTTCCTAATTATGCAATTTAAACAATCTCTTGAAAACTACACAATTGAGAAACATTAAGACCCAACTTATCTTGACCAATAAACTAACTAACACAAATTTCTTTGGTTAGGCCTCATTTAGCTTATAGAGATTGGTTCCGGCATTTTGTCGAACACCTTTCGGGCACAAATTTCCTAACTTCTAGGAATGAATGATCAAGTCAATCCTAGCATTAAGAGCATCATCTATAAGAAGATTTATGAATTACAAGACCTAAACACCACAGTCCTTCATCTAATTCCCCTAATCTACCCAACCATTCACTTAAGGGTCACTACTCACAAATCATTGAAAAAGCACAAAATCTAATGGTAGATATGCGATTAAACATGATTAGAAGAAGATTTGAGATAGAAATTAACAATCAAAATAAGAATCAAACTCAAAATAGCAATAGAAGATCAAGGGATTACAAAGAGTCTCAAAAAAAAAAGCTTGTCTTCTTAAAATTAGGGTAAAAGCTTTTATAGTGTTCCTAAAATCCTTTGGGTTAACCCAAAACAATTGGGTTAACCCACGAAAACATGGGTAGAAAAAGGTTCATTTTGGGTAAACGTTGACTTTTTTCTGACCATACTGGTTTGGATAAACCGGTATGCTCCCTCGGTACGTCCTGTCTCTGGCCATAGCGGTCTGGATTTCCCGCTATGGCAGACCGCTATCAGCGCCTGGAAAAACTTCGTCTTCACAGCGGTTAATATAAACCGTTGCTCATGCCCGATATGCTTATAGCGGTTTGGATAAACCACTATGGTTCCCGATATGTTCTGCTTTCACCTCTTTTATCAACTTTTGAACTCCTTTTGATCCTTGATTTCGGTTTCTTCGACTCTACCAGCTGAAACTATGATATGCAATGCAAATGCAACATGTATGTGCCTAAATGCTAGTGAATCTACCCTAAATGAAGGTGAAAAAATAGGTAAAATGCATCAAAATCACAAGATATCACTTGACCAAGGTAAGGTTTGTTCCAAAGATGAAGAGAAATCTAATCTCACCAGGGACATTAGAAGACCAAGGTTGCACCATTCTTCTGAGAATGGAATAATGAAGATCAAGAAAGATGGTAGAGTGCTTCTACAAGGAAGGAAGCAAGGATCTCTGTACTTTCTGATACAAAAGCAAAAAAATAACAATGTGGCCTATGTGAATAATTACAGATGCATAGGCACAACTCTTGCACAACAAAATGGGACATATGAATCAAAAGGGACTAGATGAGCTGGCCAAAAGAGGTTTTATACAAAAGGGAGAGACAGAACCATTTAAGTAATGTGAGGACTGCATCTATGGAAAGGCACACAGACTCAAATTCAATCCAGCTCAACATACTTCATCATATCCTTTGGATTATATTCACACTGATTTATGGAGATCTACTTTTGTCCCCAAATCATTACGAAACTGTCAATATTTTCTAAGTATTATTGATGATTTTAGCAGGAAAGTTTGGATCTATTTTCTAAGAAGCAAAGATGAAGCATTTGGAAAATTCAATGATTGGATAATTCTTTTGGAGAATCAAACTGGAAGGAAAATCAAGAAACTAAGGTCTGATAATGGCCTTGAATTTTGTAACCAAATGTTTGATACAATGTGCAAGGAAAATGGAATCATGAGATATAAAACAGTGGCCTATACCCCTCAACAGAATGGGGTAGCAGAACGTATGAATAGAACAATAATGGATAAAGTCAGGAGCATGTTAAGTGAGTCAGGATTACCAAATGTATTTTGGGCAGAGGAAGCTTCCACAACAACACACCTCATCAACAAATCACCATCATCAGCATTAAAACTAAAAATACCAGATAAACCCTGGTATGGTTCAGAAACGGATTACAAGAACTTAAAAAGGTTTGGGTGTATATCCTATGTTCATACTGATGATGGAAAGTTGAATCCTAGAGCTAAGAAAGGAGTTTTCTTAGGATACCCTGTAGGGGTAAAAGGTTATAGGATTTGGCTAATTGATGAAAAGAAATGTGTTGTGAGCAGAAATGTTGTGTTTAAGGAACATTTATTGTTTAAGCATGATAAGCAGGAACAGGTTGGTAGCAAAGGTGCTATGGAATTTGAGGTGGGACAAAGCTCAAAACCATCTCAGGAGGTTATATCAGAAACTGAGGCAGAGTCTTCAGACACTGACAATGATCAAATCTCAGAAGACTTAGAAGAGGTTGAACAAGAGTTGCCTAGTCTAGAAGGATATATGCTTGCAAGAGATAGAATCAGAAGGGAAATAAGGAGACCTTCTAGATATGATGATAGTCAAATCATAGAACATGTGATGTCTACAACAATAGATGGTAATTCACTGGAACCAACAGACTTTGAAGAGGCAAGACAGGATAAAAAACTGGAAAAAATGGCATGGAGGAATGACAGAGGAAATAGAATCCTTAATGAAGAATCATACATGGATTCTGGTGGAGAAACCTCAAAAATAGAAGATCATAGGATGCAAATGGGTGTATAAGAGAAAGGAAGGCATACCTGGGGTGGAGAAACCTAGATACAAGGCAAGGCTTGTAGTAAAGGGTTATTCCCAAAGAGAAGGTATAGACTACAATGAGGTGTTTGCCCCTGTGGTCAAACATGTTTCAATCAGAATACTCCTGTCAATTGTTGCTCATGAAGATCTGGAGATTGAGTAGTTAGATGTGAAGAGAGCATTCTTGAATGAAAACTTAGAAGAAACAATTTATATGCAACAACCACAAGGCTTCATAGTACAAGGCAAAGAAGAATGAGTCTGTCTACTCCAGAAGTCACTTTATGGATTGAAGCAAAGCCCCAAAAAATGGAATTAGAAGTTCAATCAATTTATGAAGGAAGTTCAATTCACAAGAAGCAAATACGATAGTTGTGTCTACATCGAGAAAATCAGTAACAATGGTTATATATATTTACTTATTTATATAGATGATATGCTAATTATCTATGGAGATATGCAGGAAATACAAGTCTTAAAAGGAAGATTAAGCTCAACTTTTAAAATGAAAGATTTAGGACATGCCAAAAAGATCTTAGGAATGAATATTAATAGAGACAGATCAAGTAAGATCCTTGAGTTATCTCAAGGTGACTATGTTAAAAAGGTCTTGAAAATATTTGATATGGATCAATCAAAGCATGTCCTTACACCATTAGGTGCTCATTTCAAATTTAGAGCCGCAACAGAGGACCAATTGCTGGAACATGAAGTTCTTATGAAATCAATACATTATGCTAATGTTGTTTGGTAGTATAATGTATTTGATGATAGGTTCACGTCCAGATGTTGCATATCCAGTAGGAGTGGATAGCAGATATATGTTTATGCCTATCAAGGACCATTGGTTAGCAATTAAATGGATATTTAGGTACTTGAGAGGAACAGAGAACACGAGACTGGTATTTGGAAAGGGGCAGAAGCTGGAACTCTATGGTTATTGTGATGCTGATTATGCATCAGACTTAGACAGAAGAAGGTCCATATCCGGTTTTGTATTCACCATGGGAGGAACTGCAATAAGCTGGAAATCAAGCTTACAAAGAGTTGTGGCTTTGTCAACAACCGAATCATAGTATATTGCACTTCATGAAGCAACCAAAGAAGCCACTTGGTTAAAGAATTTTACAAGAGAGTAAGGCCATTATCAAGAAGTGGTAAATATCTATTGTGATTCACAAAGCGCTATAGCTCTGTCCAAGAATAGTGTGTACCACGAAAAGACTAAGCATGTGGACGTGAAGTATCATTATTTTAGAGATCAGATTGAAGACAAAGTGGTTAATGTGCTAAAGAGAGCAAAGTGTCTGAAGCTTTAAAGTAGCTTCGGATTTGTTCTGAGTAGATGGAGAAGAAGTTTATTTATCCGAGACCGTACTTAGAGGAGCTAACAAGTTAGTTCATTACAGAATGAAGCATGAAGTGTTTTATCTCAAGCTCTTTGGTGGAGTTTGTTGAAATATTTAAAGGGCTCGAGTCAAAAGCCAAGTAGGCTTAATGTTATGTGTGGTTCATCTAATGGGCCTTAAACCAGGTGAAGCCCACGCGAGAGTTGACTTCATCGTTTATCCGAAAGTCAGAGTCGTCGTTTTTAGCTGAGTGATCTTCAAGATGAAACAGAATCAAGATTCCGTTTAAGATCTTGGTTGGTGTATAACGGTCGATTAGTTTTAGTCCTTTATAAGTTTTGCTTGAGCTCTTTTTTTAGATGTATCGAAGTAACAAAGAGTGAGAGAACTCTGTAGATTGTACTCTTTGACGTTTATTGGAGTTAGTGGATTTTCCAGGAACGGTTCTGGTGTGAGTAGGCTGCCACCGCAAAGTGGTGGAGGCTGAACACGTTAAATTTCGTGTGTTCTTTCTTTACTTTGTTTTGTAATTCCCTTAACAATTCTCAATTGATTCAAGTGCACATTAGGTTCTGGTGTTTGTAGGTTGTTAAATCCTCAACAGTGGAAAGTAACAAAGCACTTCCCTTTTGCATCTTTACCTTGAAAATTTTGAAATCATATTCAACATAATCTTTATGGTCAAACCTCAACAATCTCATTGGTTAATAATCAAGCATGCGGTCCCAACTATCAAACAATAGATTAGTCTTGCAAAAATTCTCTCTTATTATCCTCTCCCTTCTCTCTAGAAATCATCTTGCTCGTCCGCCTTCTTCGTTTCTCTTTCTTCTCGCTGGTATCCGGCCTTGTGCCAGCACCGGACGAGTGCATATATAGTTACTATGTTCGACTTTTTTCTTTCTTCTCTCTCTTGCGCTTTGCTTTTGATTGTCTTGCTCCCTCCTTCTATTTGCCCCGACCTTTCGAAACTTGGCTTGGTCGCCTCACCAGTTTGTCACTGGTTTCCTTGCAGTCCTTCACCTTCTTTGGTGATTGCATGCACCAAATCTGGCCTCTGACGTTTGGTTCTCATTATAGATCTGGTTGTGCTTTTCTCCCTCTGCTATCGCGTGACTCTGTCTTGTGCATGCGACTAAAGTGGTTTGACGCAACAACTTTCCAGCACTTTCAAGGTGGATGGCTCTCGTGAGTGTGTTTCTTCACAGATCTGGTAAATAGGTGGAGTTCTCATGCATGTTGTCAAGTGGTCTTTGGGAGATTCCAGGGTGGTGCTCGGTCATTTGATGAATTCCAAGTCGACGGTGCAAGGCGCGGTGGTGCTGTCTTTTTTTCAGCTTAGTGTGGTGGAAGGGCTCACTATGCCCTAGGATCATCGAATGCATGCCACGTGGAAGGACTTTTCTACGTGTGTGCTTCTTCCAAATTAAGAACCGTATCACTCTTTTTTGGATATTTGGCCTTTTAGGCCCATACATACCCTGCTCCTTATCTTTTGCTTTATGTCTTTTGTTTATATGTACTAGGTGTGTATGTTTGACGTTTGTCTCAGTCTTTTTATTGTTTTTGTCATCATATTTTTATTAATTTCAGGAGGAAAACTACTCAAGATCAAGGATCAGGATCCTGCGTTTATCACCCGTGTCGGTACTTATCTGATTAAAAGAGTAGTTAGGGGATCACTGTCTATAAGACAGATTAGATCTAGTGTAGTTTTCCTATAAGTTTATGTATATTTAGTTTTCTCATATATGAATCAATTATCCTATGTGGGTCTGTAACTTCCCCAAGTGGGACTCCTTGTACCCTTTGTGGGTTTTCTTCCTAAATTAATATAATCATGTTGACGAAAAAAATGAATCAATTTTTACTCTCTCTAAAAACTCTTCCTCTTCATTTCTTTACGCTTTCACGTTCAAGCTTATTCCAAGCATTTTGAAGTTGGCGGTTGGCACAGTGTCGGTGCTGAGCTTTTGTAAATACGGTTCTTTGTCGTTTTTTCTTTACTCTTTTCTCTTTTGTCTTTTTTTGCAAGATCATCTCCTAGAAGTCTCTGTTAATGTCTCCACCCTCGAATCTACAATTTATTAGCAGCTTGAAACCTCCAACACAAACAAAGAGTTTTAAAATGGATCTCAAACATAAAATTGGATCTGAAACACAATAACAATCTAAGGTCACTTTGAAGAAAGCGTATAACGGCTCTCTACAGTCTCTGCAACAGGCGAATGGTGTGAAGAATGTCAGAATCTCAAAGACTCTGGAGCAGAAAGAGATTCCTTCTCTTTGCGAAATGGGGTCAAAGCAGGAAAAGCCCATTTCGTCCAACTCACCTAAGCCCAACTCGCAGAAGCCCAACTCCAAAACAGACAAATCTTCTTCTCCTTTGCAACGGTCCTCTGCTCCCTCTGTAACCTGTAAAAGCACAAAGGACATCAGCAAAAACGAAGACAAATTAACAACCAGCTGTCCAATACAGCTACACAATAGGTTTCAATCATTAGAGAGTGAATCAGAGTAGAACACGTGTACTAGGACAACAAACACTCTCTACTATAAATAAACAGAGCAATGTAATAAGGTGTGTGTGTGTTCAGTCAATAAAATCAGAAATGTTAAAGTTCTTTCTTTTCTCTCTTTAAGCTTACTTACATGGTAACAGAGCTATGAATATAGCTATGGATCATCAAGAATATCCAACTCTCAACATTTCTAACTCTGTAACAATCAAGCTCACTGAAAGAAACTACATCCTATGGAAAAATCAGTTTGAATCCTTTCTCCTAGGGCAAGGTCTTCTAGGGTTCATTAATGGAACCTTTGCAGCTCCACCAGAAGCCATACAAGTCCCTGGACCAGCAGGAGACAGGCCTGCACCTAATCCAAACTACCTGGAGTGGCAGAGAGGAGATCAGGTGGTGAAAGCCTGGCTTCTGGGCTCTTTCTCAGAAGATATTCTGAGTGTGGTAGTCGGTTGCATCACTTCACAGGATGTCTGGAACACTCTAGCCAGACACTTTAACAGAGTATCTTCCTCAAGATTATTTGAACTTCAGAGAAAACTCCAAACAACACAAAAAGGGGACAAGTCCATGACTGACTATTTACAGGAGGTAAAAGCCCTCTGTGACCAACTATCTTCCATTGGCAGTCCAGTCCCTGAGAATATGAAGATCTTTGCCGCCTTACATGGTCTTGGAAGAGAGTATGAGCCTATTAAAACCACTGTTGAAAGCTCAATGGACACTCTACCAAGCCCTACTTTTGATGAAGTGATACCTAGGCTTACAAATTATGACAACAGAATCCAAGCCTACAACACAACAGAAGCAGTTTCACCTCATCTTGCCTTTAACACAGAAAGAGCAGTGCCTTCTCAACAGTTTTATAACAACAAAGGAAGAGGCTTTGGCAGACAAAACTCATTTAGAGGAAGAGGTTTCTCCAGCAGGGGAAGGGGCTTTTATCAACAGATCTCACCTTCCTCAACAAGATCTGGTTCTCCACTTAGAAATGATACAAAGCCCCAATGTCAAATCTGTGGAAGAATAGGACACCATGCTCTCAAATGCTGGCACATATTTGACTACTCATACCAACTGGAGGAAACACCTGCTGCCCTGGCTGCCCTGTGCATCACTGATGTATCTGACCACTCAGGGACAGAGTGGTATCCAGACACAGGAGCTAGTGCTCACATAACCAACTCATACCATAACCTGCAACATTCCCAACCCTATCATGGTTCTGATGCAGTCATGGTTGGTAATGGAGACTTTCTGCCTATCACTCACACTGGTTCTACTGCACTACCTTCCTGTTCAGGTAAGATACACCTAAATAATGTTCTAGTCTGTCCTAACATTACTAAATCTCTGTTATCAGTGTCAAGAGTTACAAAGGAATATCCCTGTAAGTTTGAATTTGACTGTGACAATGTACTCATTAAGGACAAGGTAACACAGAGAATACTCAGCCTGGGAAGAAGCCTGGATGAGGTTCTGTACGTGCTTAAAGATGCTCCTCCTCAGGCATATTTTCCCTTTCATCCTTCAATGCATGTCCTGGGTTGCAAGTGGGTCTTCAGGACAAAATTAAAGGCAGATGGCTCCCTAGATAAGCTTAAAGCCAGAATTGTTGCTAAGGGATTCCATCAAGAAGAGGGAATTGACTACCTAGAAACCTATAGTCCTGTTGTTAGGACTGCTACTGTTAGGTTAGTGCTTCACACAACCACAGTTATGAACTGGGATATCAAGCAACTTGATGTTAAAAATGCATTTTTGCATGGTAAACTGTCAGAGACAGTTTATATGAAGCAACCTACTGGATTCATCAACAAGGACTTGCCTACTCATGTATGCAAACTTCACAAGTCTCTGTATGGGCTCAAACAGTCCTCCAGAGCTTGGTTTGACAGATTCAGCTCCTACTTATTAGAGTTTGGTTTCGTATGCAGCAAAAAGGATGCATCATTATTCATCTATATGAAAGATAAAGATGTTATTATGCTATTGTTATATGTAGATGACATTCAAGCATGAAAATAACATGAGCAATGAGATTCTTATTGTTATTATTATTATGTTATTGTTATTGTTATTATGTTATTGTTATTGTTATTGTTATTATTATTATGTTATTGTTATTGTTATTATGCTTCTTATTGTTATTATGCTTCTTAACAACATGAGCAATGAATTCAGAATCAAAGACATGGGACCACTTCACTATTTCCTATGCATTCAAGTAACTTTTCACAACTCATGTCTGTTCCTCTCACAACATAAGTATGTAGAAAACTTACTGGTTTTGGCTAATATGTAGGATTGCTCCCCAATAGATACTCCTTTGCCCCTGCAATTAGACAAAGTCCCCGATCAATCTGAGTTGTTCAACAATCCAACTTATTTCAGATGCCTAGCAGGAAAATTGTAATACTTGACACTAACAAGGCCTGACATTCAATTCTTTGTCAACTTTGTTTGTCAAAAGATGCATCAACCTACACTATCTGACTTCAGATTACTAAAGAGAATCCTATGCTATCTCAAAGGCACAATTCAAATGGGAATTAACTTCAACAAGGACACTGATTTTACACTACGTGCTTATAGCGATTCAGACTAGGCATGATGTAAAGTAACAAGAAGATCCACAGGGGGTTTCTGTACCTTTCTTGGTGCTACCATCATCTCCTGGTCTTCCAGGAAACACGCTACAGTTTCCAGAAGCTCTACAGAAGCAGAATATAGAAGATTGTCAGAAACATCAACTGAAATCGCTTGGCTTAATCACTTAATGAAGGAATTGGGCATACCTCAACATAGAATCCCTGAACTCTACTGCGATAACCAATTGGCTGTGTACTTGACAACGAATCCAGCTCTTCACTCACGCAGTAAGCATTTCGATACCGATTTTCATTATGTGCGAGAAAGGGTTGCATTGGGTTCTCTCGTGGTGAATCACATCTCCAACAAGTTCTAGTTAGCTGACATCTTCACGAAATCACTTGCCACTGGTCCCTTCTGTGAATTGCGGTACAAACTAGGTGTCGAAGACTTCCCAGCTCTTCCGACACCGAGTTTGAAGGAGGGTATCAGAATCTCAAAGACTTTGGAGCAGAAAGAGACTCCTTCTCTTTGCGAAATGGGCTCAAAGTAGAAAAATCCCATTTCGTCCAACTCACCTAAGCCCAACTCGTAGAAGCCCAAATCCAAAACAAACAAATCTTCTTCTCCTTTGCAACGGTCCTCTGCTCCCTCTGTAACCTGCAAAAGCACAAAGGACATCAGCAACAATGAAGACAAATTAACAACCAGCTGTCCAATACAGCTACACAATAGGTTTCAATCATTAGAGAGTGAATCAGAGTATAACACGTGTACTAGGGCAACAAACACTCTCTACTATAAATAAACTGAGCAATGTAATAAGGTGTGTGTGTGTGTTCAATCAATAAAATCAGAAATGTTAAAGTTCTTTCTTTTCTCTCTTTAAGCTTACTTACAAACAAAGCTACAGCTCCAGCTCATCAATTCCTGCAGCTTTATAAATGATTTGATTCCTTACTCCTGGATAATAGTGAGCAACAAACAGTGACGTAGAAAGTAGATTTTGGACTCTAGTGAAAGTTCTTTTTATATACACGATTGTAATGCCTTTCACAAACTAAGTAATCAATGAATAAAAGTTTTATCTTCTTCAAACTCTTCTCTTGAAGCTTTCATAGTATCAAAGCTATGAAGATATCTTCGTTATCATCTCTTAGCATTTCTCAATGTGTTACTCTTAAAATCTCTTCCTCAAACTACCTACTATGGAAAACACAGTTGGAAACCTTTCTGTCCAATGATATTACTCGGTTTTAATGCATAATAGTGGGAATTTATGTCTGCTATTCTGTATTATTCCGAGCATTTTCCTTGCAAACTTGGTGTATTTTCAGGATTCTAGGTGTTCGGGTCGTTTTGGAGCTTAAAGGAGTATTTCAGGACATTTCAGAGCATTTCAGAAGTTTCAGAATATGGTCTAAGTGAAGAAATGAAGTGCACGATCGGGCAACACATGTGCACGATCGGGCAACACATGTGCCCGATCGGGAAAATGTTCCTGGAAAGTTTCGGCAAAACTGATCGATCGAGCAACTTATGAAGGATCGGTCATGTATGCAATCTGCCCGATCGGGTAGATCGAGCAGATGCCTCGAGAAGAATCTTAATTTTTCGACTTTTGCACTAAAGTCCTCAGTCCTATCCCAATTTCCATATTTTGTTATTTCACTTTTTAGAACTATAAAAGCCTTTTGGCTTAGGTTTTATTAGACACTTTTTCATACTTTTGAATTTTTAGAGCTTTTACTGGGAGAAGAATTCCTGAACCTTGTATCTTTGAGAAAAAATTCTTAACCCTATTTTTCATATCTCTATTTTATTCATTTCAATTATGTGTTCTATTTCGACATTGAATTGTGTTTGTTTTGCTATGTATGAGTAGTTCATTAGTTAGGTTTTAGGATTTCCTAGGGAAACCAAGTTTGAATGTTAGGATTAACTTTGTAGGATTGAATTTTTTAGGTTCTTAGTCTAAATTTGTTCTTAATGCATGAATTAACTTTATCACCAAGTTCATGATTATAGGTTGATAAATACAAAGGGATTTGATTTAGAAACCTGACCTAATTTAGATGGATAAGTGTTTTTACTTGCGGGAGTATTGTTTTAAATGCTTATGAACAATTGAATCTGATTGTAATGCATGATCGAATTGCTTTAAAGTCGGCGAGAGTTTGTCTCTGGCAATTCGAGCATAGGGTTTAATACTCCGGGAGAAGTTTATTCTTTATTCGTTTTTCATGTTGAGAACTATTTTCAATCTTAATCATGCATGTTAACGTGACTTTAAACTTGAATACCTACGGATTTCCCTAATGCCTAGCGTTTTTATATTATAGTTCTTAAACCATTTTTATTTGCCATTTTGAATTCATTATAATAACCTCTTAATTATTCTGCTTTAGCTAGATTTGAAATTGAAACTAAACGTGTACTTTCTGGTCTCTGTGGATTCGATACCTATGCTTGCTACATTGAACTGTTCTCTGCAGTACTAGTTTATGATTAAATTCTTAACCTATCAGAATTTTGGCACCGTTGTCGGGGACCAATTATGCCTTTCTAGTTTTTTATTAGAATCTCGTATGAAGTTTTTATTTTCGGTACTCATCTCGTTCTTCTTTGCTTGTCTTTGTTTTATAGGTGTATGATCAGAAGGTCTGACAAATCCTCTGAACTGCTAAACCTCAGTAACTCATAACATGCAAGGATAGAACGCTCAAACCGGAAAGGAAAGAAAGACGCTAACTCATCCAACTCATTGGCTGATATTGTTAATCAAATCATTGCGGTCGGACCCGAAGGTCAAGTAGATCCACCTGCTTTTGGACTCAATCAACTGATTAACCAACAACAAGGTGGTGGTAATCCAATGCCACAAGGCCAACAAGGAGCTAACAACAACCAAGCTCCTCCGAGGAATCTAAATCTTCATAACGTTCAGAATGCTCAAAACGCTCAGAACGTAGATGCAAGGAATTTTGTCCTATATGGAGATCCGTAGAGAGATAATCAGCTCAATGCTCAGAACAATGCTCAGAACCATCCTCTAGTTGGTTTCTACAACAATCCTCAAGCTTACAATGCTAACAGGATTCCCACCCAGCCCCCTCAACCTCAGTGAAGGGAATACCAATTCCTTATCCAGCTTGTTCAGATGATCCGTAATCATCAATTCAGTGGTTTACCCACTGAACATCCCATGGATCATATTGACGTCTTTGAGGACATCTGCGACACTATCAGAATCAATGGAGTTACAAGCGATTTCATGCATTGCAGTTTGTTCCAGCACTCTTTAGCTGAAAGAGCACTTCGCTGGCTGAAGTCTCTGCCTGCTAGATCCATTGTCACTTGGGAAGATTTCAAAGCCAAGTTCATCAATAAGTTCTTCACTACTACAAGAACTAACACCTTTAGGAACAAGATCTCTTCTTTTGCACAAAACCCGGTGGAGTCATTCTATGAATCTTGGGAACAATTCAAAGCCATGCTTCGTGATTGTCCACACCATGGGTTTTCAGATGTAAGTCTCCTAAATACCTTATATAGAGGACTTGAACAGAAATACCAGATGTCCTTAGATACAGCTAGCGATGGAGACTTCATGCAGAAACCTGTTCCAGATGCTTATCGTCTGATAGAGAACTTAGCAGCCAGCAATAGCAATCATTGCCCAGAGTTTGATCGCCGAACCAAAGCTCTTGTAATGGCTGCTAACTCAGAAATCTCATATCTGAAAGGGGAATTCTTAGAAATGAAAGGGTTATTGACTCAACTGCTTAAGAATTAAACTCAGAAACCGGTCAATGCTGTTGAAGATTCTGAAACTGCTTGTTTTGCATTCCAAGAGCAAGAAACTGGTGTAGTTGAAGAATAAGTAGGCTACATTAATAGCCAAGGTCGGGGAGTGTTTAAACAATGATACAATCCAGCCTTCAACAAGAACCACCCCAACCTTTCTTGGAGAAGCACCAATGTGGAGAATCCTCAAGACCAAACCTATCCAACTCAGCAGAAACCGTTTGTGCAAAACTCTGGTACTCAATTTGGTCAAAACTCAGGGAGTAATGGTTTCCAAGGAAATCAGAATAGGAACTTCGTGCCTAACTCTAATTCAGGCGGTTTCTCACAAACCTCTCAGCCTGTGTGTCAACAAGTTCCTCAAACTCAAGCTCCTCAAGGAAATTCAGTTGAAATGATGTTCAAGAAACTTCTGGAAGGACAACAACAATTTCAAAGGGTTATACAAGGAGATGTGAAGGAGATGAATCAGAAATTTGAAGCATTGTCTACACATGTGAAGCTTCTAGATACTCAAGTTGCCCAAACTGTTGAAGTGGTAAAGAGACCAGTTGGGTTTCTTCCATGGAAATCCGATTATAATCCAAAGAATCAATAGTTTGTGAATGCTATCGAGCTGAGAAGTGGTAGAACTCTACCCAATGCTAATGGTAAGGATAAGTTAGTAGAAGGATTGGTTGAGGATTTGGGTAATTCTGCACATAATTCAGATTTCTGAAAATTAGAAAAAGATGCAGGAGCAACAGATCGATCGGGCACCTCTTGTCCGATCAGGCAAAACCTTTCCGGACAAACAGATCGATCGAGCAAAATGTGCCCGATCGAGAAAATGTGTCCGATAGAGCAAACTGATCAAAATTTTCCAGGAGGAAATGATCGATCGGGCACACCTTATGCCCGATCGGGGAGATTTATCGGGGAAAACTCTAAAAAAATTTCTCGATCGTGCATATCTAGCCCGATCGATCAAAGCTCCCCTGTTCTTGAACTTGCTAATCTCCCTCCTCGAGTTTTCAAACCAAAGTCCCTTATCCGGTGAAGCCTAAAACCTCTAGGAAAGACTTAGAAGATATTAAATGTAAGGATATGATCAAGGAATTGAGTGTTAGACTTCCATTCTCTGATGCTTG
>OVBE01003029.1:0-28292 GCA_900406425.1 Iberis pinnata | reverse complement strand
ATTTTCTTCACCGCTTTGTATATATAACATCGTGTTTGGAGCTTTATACTTCTTTGAAACTCTGTTGGTGGGAAAAACATACTCAATGGAAGCATGGGCTCAGTTAAGTCATCATCTTCCTGCATTACATAGAAATGTATCACATGTTAAATATTTTAAAGAAACAGTATTACCTAATGTTACGTAGTATTACCCAGTATTACCTAGCGTTACTTAGTAATTCGAAGTAATACTTGCTAACTACCTAGTGTTACCAAGTCCTACAACAAACCTTACACGTTCTTACCCGAGAGTATGGTATTTCCTCTCCTTCACGAAACGAGTGTGATTCGGGGTAGACTATAAGTGCTCGAGAAGTTGATTCCATTGTTGTGACATTGTAAAACCATAAAGAAACATAGAAATTTTAAAAATCTATTGTCTCCTACATATAAATCGTGATACAAATCAAATTCAATCAAAACATTATCAGACATGAATTTCCGATTCCCACAAAGCTTAATGAAACATGAATTGCGATTAGAAATCGTCAAATCAACATACATTACAAATTTCACAACTTAGATTGGGCGATTTCCACTAGTTTGGCCGAAAAAAAAAAAACTATAAATTTCGATTTACCTTGATTTTCGAATGGGAACACTTGAAATTGCCGAAAATGAGAGAAGATATGAGGAGATGAAGTACAAAATCAATGGGAGTGAGGATTTAAGTGTGGAAGTAAAAAATTTTGAAAAAAAACCCTAACTCTCTCGCGATGAAGAAGAAGAAGAAGAAGAAGAAAGAAGAAAAGGGGAAATGGGTGGGTTAGGGGGTTGGATTTAGGTTAATTTTAAATCTTCGGGTTAGTTAGTGGGTGGGTTGATTCGAGTCTGATTTTGAGATGGATATGTTTGGTTGGATTTGTAATTATTAGATGTTAGGTAAGGGTATATGGTGATTGTCTATTTTTCTTATTTAAGTTAATCAAAAATAATTGTTCTGTTTTTGTTTAGGATGTAAGACCACCTCCATTGGTGAATCTTAACAAAATTTCTTATAATAAAATAATCAAAAATATTAACAAAAGTAAGAGACAAGGTAAGAATGGGTTTTTAAACAAGGATTTATAGAACCTCTTTTAGAATTAAATTTGTCATGTGTTTAACTTCTATTGGTCTAACTTTATTTATTTATTTAAAAGTTATTTACATGATAAAATGTTAATAAATATATACTTATTTTATTCTTAAGAACTTTGAAGAGTTTCTTAAGGGATGGAGATGCTCTAACAGCACCTTTTCAATTCATTTAGGGTATATTAGATCATTTCCCCCTCTTTGCTGACACACTTGGATAAACATTTGCGATGAGCAGTTACGGAGTTGGAAAGCTTCACAATCTCTAATTCCAGTCATGCTATTTTTGCCCCCGATTCAATCCTAGGGTTCCAGCAGAAGAAGGCAATCAATTCGTGAAAAAATCTCCATTAAAACCTGAAGTGAGTCTCCTTCCAAGCTTCCTTCTCAAGGTTTTTTTGTTCATATTCACCAAAGATTTTATGTCTCATTATTCATAGTCGTATTCTCAATCAATCGTTTTATCCCTGCTCTTCGCGCGTCCCGATCCTCCCCTCGTAATATAATTATGGATAAATCTATGCCGTCGACGCCGCTGGCGAACGGGAGTGTGAACGGAAATGCAGATTTCTCGCCTCTTGGTGGCGAAGAGATAGCGGATGTTATGGTTTCCACCGTTGCTGATGATAAGTTGGAAGTTTCCATTATGGAGAAGTTGGTTCCAGAAATTACAACTCATGCACTCAGCTACTTGGATTATCCTAGTCTTTGCCACTTATCCATGACGAACTCCTTGATGAGAAAAGCTGCAAATGACGATAATGCTTGGAAGGCTCTTTATCACAAGGTTATTGGATGCATTTCTCTATTGTTTGACTATCGGGAATTCGGAAACTTTTTGTAACTAGGTTTAGCTTTCTACAGGACTAATGAATTGTGATTGTTATGCAAGATTGAGTATCAATGTTTCTGCAGCTTAGAGGAGTATGTGAATTGTTTTTATAGCCTTTGGATAGGATATAGATATGCTTGTATACTTTCTGTTTGACCAAGTTCTTCAAAATATGTTTTTAAGCATTTTCAAGAATCACATATTGTCTAAATGAGTGGTTGCATTAGGAGACACTCTTGCTAATCTCTTTCCATCCTTTTTGCTTTAAGATTTCTTGTTGGAACAAGATAGTATAACCCCAGTCAACGGGTGAAAAGCATACTATGCAACTACTAGAGAAATCATTAGTTTGAATACCAAATTCTTTAACATCATCAGAGAGAGGTTACTTCTAGAAATGACTCGATTATGGCTCAACTCAGACTATGTGAAGTGCATCCATGCCTCGGGAGAACTTTTCTCTGGGTACCAACTCCTCATTTCCTTTTGCTTATGCGAAATGTTAATTCCATATTGTAGTCTACTACTACATTATGCAGCTATGGCCTATTACTTGTTTGAATGGAGCAAGAAAGATCACATTGGTGTGAATTCCTACTGGAATTGCAGGTACAATGAAGTGATGCAAAGCTGGCAACTTTGTTTGAACTGGGAGCAAGGGTTTGACTTTCAGGTCCATAATGTTTGCATTCGGATACTAACTGACATGGCTTGGGTAACCATGAAAGCATACCTGAACGTGGACGCTGGTCTGTTCCTCATCACCAATGTGTTCGAGTTCCACAATGGGAGGTGGTACATGGTTCATCATCACTGCTCACTGATGCTCATCCAAAGTGTCAATCAACAGGTTGTTGTTCATTGATGATATCTCGCTTTGTTTTCCTTCTTAAGGTGTCAAGACAAAGAGAAGAGGAAGGAATCTGCATATTCGAAATTGGGTTAGTAGATCAATGGTGTTGCTCTTCAGTGATTGTTTTTTTTTCGTTCTTAGGAATTTATCAGTGGTGAGAAATTGGATCAAAAGTATTGCAACATTACTCTGGACATTTTGTATAGGAGTTTGATGATGTCTTTTATTATTGTTGCCTCTAGTAAATGGTTTTTTGCTTTGCTTAAACTAATTAAAATATGCAACTAAATAGAGCTTAAAACAAACAGACTAAATTAAATCATAAGGAAGCTTAATAATTACATGTTATACAAAATTGAGACTAATAATTTTGACTTTACCACAAAGACAAAAGAGTCTACCTTTTCGGTTCAGATTTTGGTTAAGCAATATTTTCATCAAAAGCCGAGGCTTGCTCTGGTTAAGAAACTGGTTAACGTAAGCAAATTTTTTGGTTGAAACGGCACCGTTTTAAAGGGAACCGGAGATAAAAGCCTTTAGCAATCTCCGATTACCCGATTTGGTTTTAAATCTTCGATTTTATATTACCGACGAAACTCTCTGAAAACCCTAATGGAGAAAGAGATGAAGGAGAAGATCGAGAAAACCGTACTGCAGATTCTGAAGGAATCGGATATGTCAGAGATGACTGAGTTCAAGGTCCGTCAACTCGCTTCAGAGAGGCTAGGCATCGATCTCTCGGAGAAACCTCTCAAGGCACATGTACGCGTCGTGGTTAACTCATTCCTCGATGAACAGAGATTGAATCAACCGGAGGAGCATGGTGAGGAAGTAGAAGAAGAAGAAGCAGAAGATGAAGCTAAGGATAGTCGTAAGGGAAACAAAGAGTTCGACGATGACGGCGATCTCATCATTTGCCGGGTTCGGTTTCAAATTCCTTAAAGAACTCGAATCCTCTGCTTGAGTTTATTATATCCGTGTATAGGTTTTGCTTGAAACAAGATGATTTTGTCTCTAACAGGAAGCTAATATTATTAGAGTGAATCAATGTTGGATAATAGTTTCTGAGTGTTGAGTGTCACTAATTTTGTTATTTGTGGATTCTTAGCTTTCGGATAAGAGAAGAGTGACGATTCAGGAGTTTCGAGGAAAGACTTTGGTGTCCATCAGAGAGTATTACAAGAAAGATGGCAAAGAGCTTCCCTCTTCTAAAGGTTACATTCAATCACTCTTTAAGATTGAGTGTGTTTATCTCAAATTTTGTTCAAGTTCTACTTTTTCAATGCTTCATTACTGAAATACCAAGCCAATGGGAGATGAGACTTCCTATTGTTGTGGATTTGTTAGGATTTGTGAAGTTCTGTTTAATCTTATACTAAAAGTTCTGCCATAAGAATCATGAACTTGAGCTTAATTATAGGTCAACTTTCTCCATATCTTTTCTTCTCTGTAAATACTTAAGTCACAAGAAAAAAATGATAACCATTGTCCTCAAAAAGCTACTTGTTGTAGTGAGACAACATCTTTCCACTTTTCTGATACATTAAAATATATCTCTGCAGGGATAAGCTTGACTGATGAACAGTGGTCAACGTTCAAGAAAAACATTCCAGCCATTGAAAAAGCTGTCAAGAAAATGGAGTCACGTGTCTGAAAGACATGTGATACTCTTCTGTAAACATGTGTAAGTGTCTACTTAATTAGTTGTGTGAATGTTTTTGTGCTGATGTAACTGTGGTTTAGAACTTCTCGTAATATGCCAGCAAATGAGCCATTATCATCTTCAGTAGACATGCCCATTTTGGTTTAACCGGATCTAACCTTACCTAAACCATAAAAAAGAGTAAATTGAGAACCGAAAACGAATTGAATTCCCTCTTTTCGTGTTATTCATTTCTGACTTCTTTACAATATAGACTTGTTGCTTATAAGGATTACATACAACCACAATTTTCAAACTTAACAGTAGTAGTTCTCATTGGTTTTTCGGAACCGGAAGGATAAGTTTCTAACTCCAACCATCTCTGAAGAAGAGGCTGAAGCTGAAGCTGAAGCTTCTGCAGCAGCAAACCGTAACTGATCAATCAAAGCATGAGTATTGCCTTCAACAGCCAAAATCTCTTCAAGCTGTTTACTTCCAATCACTACTTTGGCTTTCCAAACTCCGTTTCTTCTTTTCGGCGACACTTGTATTGTTGGTCCTACTCTTCTAGGGCTTCTTGTACCTTGTCTAAGAAGGTACCCTAGGGTTTTCTCCCTAGTTCTTGGCATAGAGTTACAACTCCGGCTTCTATAGTATTCCTCCTTGACGTTTCCTCCCATTTTCGGATTTTTGAAGTTTCTTGAATCTGTCCGTATTATGGTGACTGAACCACCATCATCTGATACTGCTCTCTGAGAGCAATTCCCCATTTTCCAAGAAACAAATATTACAATATCAAATGACAAGATAAGAGTTTGAAACTAGGCTTTGAGTTTGATTTGAATGTGTTTTTGGGTCAAGATGGGTTTATTATTATATAGATAGAGAGCCACTCTCAGACAAGGATTGATCAAACAGTCTCTTCGTTGTCTTTTAACGCTCTCTAATCAGTGCATGTGATACTTCGCGCTGTTTGTATAATATTTATCCTAAAAAACTTTTTAATTGTCTTTACATTTATAGTTGTTTAGAAATGCAATCAATATAGTTACATTTTGATAATAATGCATCTATATTAGCAAAAACATTGAAATACTTTTTCTTTTTCTTGTCACACAACTAGATAAACAACATCGAATCCCTAATTAGCTCGTTGAAGTTTCACAACTCGCAGAATTAGGTGAGCCTCTAACAAAAATGTCATATTCCCAAACTATATATAATTTGTTTTACATGTTTATACACGTATACAAACTATAATATGTACAAAATATCATGCTGTCAAATATAATAAAAAGGAATACAAATATTATCATCATATATAAAAGATATATCTATATCTATATCTTTATTTTTATTTTTTAAAAAGAGATTATAAGTATACATAAGGACAAATAGTTACTATGACCCGTGGACTTGCACCAATAATGTGTTGATTTTGGATTCGCACATATAAACTATTGACATTTTAAAAAATTATTTTTTGTTTCAACTTAAGAAGTACATGTTAATAAGTTTTTGCAAGTTGGTAGGTGATGAATATTAATAAAAACGACCCCGTGACCTTATTAAAATTTAATTAACGCAGAACGCAGCCAGACAATAGTCAGACTCATCAAATATTTTTGGTTCTTCTTTTGTCGACTCGACAGACTTTGGTGTTGTATGAGTCTTAAATCATTATTTATGAAATAAAAATTCCATTTTGCTTTCTTCTTGATATATGGGTTACATTCAATGAGTAATTAAAAATTAATGACTTGAGAGTAGAATTTGTTTGACGGTGTGTTTGGAAAAAAGCTTATGCCACGCTTGATGTAGAGACATTCAATAAATCGATTATCTTACTTTATCTACTCGAGTATTACTTCCCAAATTGATTATTTTGGAGACATAAAGCAGAAGATAATATGCGCTTGTAATTCCATTATATACGTTTTACAATTGTCCATTTACTTTTAGGATTTTTTCATAGATTTAATTATATAAATAGGAACGCTTTTTTATTGAATGTGATACATAAATAAATTATATTCCCTCCGTATCAATATAGTTGATGTTTTCGAGAATTTCTTGTTTTTTTTCAAATTAATTGATCTCGCGTATCTATGCAAAAGTTTAAAACTCTATATTATTTATATTCTGCAAAATAATTTTTGATTGGATAAATCTATGTATATAATATGAGAGTTTTCTCTTCTCCTAAGGTGTCTACATCATCACGATAAAATTAAATTGCATTAAATTATAATACTTAATACTAAATTAACTTACATTTTTATATTTACTACATATAAAAAAATTCAAGAGAAAATTAATAAAATATCCTTTAAAAATAACTTAAATAAAAATATTATTCTATTAACAATATAAAAAAATTAATTCAAAAAGATAATTTAAAATATTTTTCAATTAAAAAGAAACATTAATGATAATATAGAACCTAAGTTACTAAAATGTTCTTAACAGATTTTTAAATGTAACATATTTAAAATTTCATTGTACATATCATATTACATAAGTCTACTTATAAAATATATAGTACATATATATATATATATATATGTTTAAAGATCTCTTCAATATATAGATTTTTAAATATAGATCAAACTTTATTTTTTAAGTTTAAAATAAAACCAATAAAGTAATATATATATATATATATATGTATATATGTAGATTTTTAGAATTAGATCAAACTTTATTTTTATCAATATATTTTTAAAACTTATACACTAAGTAGATTTTATCTACAAACATACATGATCATAAGTTTGTAAATTTTATGTATTCACAGTAAAAATATTTTCGTATAATTGAAAATGTATAAAAAATAAAGAAAATAAAATGCTAATAAAAATATTGGATCATGATAAAATGAAAAATAAAAGTTGGGAGGATAAAACACATGATGGAGAGTGAAGATATCTATAGATTTCTTCTATATATAGATGTTTAAATTTAATAAAGTTATGTGTGTCATATTTAATTTATCAGATCTTCTTAGCCAATTAACAAAATTCCCAACAAAAAGATGAAACAAAAAGAATTGCCAACACTGTTTTGTTTAAGATTGACTCACCATCGTTGCGAAACAGTATTATTCGTAAACAATATTGACATATCTCTGATGTTTTGCTTGTTGCGCAGGAATGGAGTCCCTCTCGTGCCCACCAGAAGCTGGACCTCACTGCCTAACCGTTATAGGTTGATTTTTGCAATGTTCCGGATAACCTATTCTCTCATGCATGATTAAAATTCTTCGGAGATATTGTTGGTGCTTCACAGAAGTAGCACCCATATACAAAGCGTTGTATGAGACTGGATGTTGCCCGAGTTATGGTCGTCATAAACTTTGACAAAGAATTAACAGAGAAGATTCATCTTACGAGGGAAAACAATCAAGTTCTTGTCTCCAATCCCTTGCTCCTTATTCGTTTCACCTCATGCCACTCATGGGGACACAAACCACTTGACTGTTAAATTCGAATTGGACCACAACATGATGCAGCGCATAAGTATCATTCAGCCACACACAACCAGTCTCTTACCTTTGTCGTTGATCTGCCTTTGCTCAATATTGATCCGGCTACTACTCAGATTGATAATCATATTGCTACTCCAACTCTTCCTCTTGATCATATAGCTCGCGATACCAACTCTACACCTATTCATCATTCCGCCCCTAATGATCACAATATATATGTTCTGAATACTAACTCTTAAACAGAGACTAACGCCTCTGTTTTGATTTCAGGTACTTGCACCTCTACTGAGTCTCCTCCAAACCAGCATCCTACCTCTCCTGCAGCAATATCTCTTATGGATCCTTCACTAGAGATCATCGCTAACACCAATGCAGATGCGTCTCAATTACTACCAGAAACGAAGAACACAAGTCAGGCGAATATAGTCTTTGATTCCAAAAAAAGTGTTATCTGATGCAGCCTCAAAGACCAGTACCCGTGCAAAGAACAAATCAACAATGTTGTCTCTTTCTTTGCGCAAGTTAGCAAAACAGGGACAACTCAAGAAACAAGCAAACGTCTCCTCACGGAGATACTAATACCATGTCATTGTTTGCTTGGAATACATGAGGCATTAATCAGCCTTGGAAGCATAAAATCATTCATCACTTGATCCACTCAACATCTCACCAGTTTGGGTGTCTCCTGGAAACTCGAGTTCAATTATCAAATTTCACTCAAATCGCGCATTATGCGCTTCCCGGTTGGAGTGTTTTGCATAACTACTCCGATCACCATATTGGTTGTAGCTGGGTTTGCTGGAATGATGGTGTAGTTGATACACCTCTTCTTATCTCTTCCAAAGTTATCACGGTTCTTGTTACTCTTTTATCAAGTGACACACTACTAATTTTGTGTGTTTATGCCTCTAATTTTCAGGTTGATTGTCAGCACTTGTGACAGTCTCTACGTCAAAGTCGCATGTTATATGGGCCACGTCCGATACCTTGGCTCGTCTTCGGGGGCTTCAATGAAGTCTTTGATGCTCTCGTATGTTGGGCATGAACCAGTTTCAAGACTTCATTCATGCTTGCAACCTGGTTGATCTTGAGCACATTGGTCCCCGTTTCACCTGGTGGAACCACCAAGCTGCTAACCCAGTCGCCAAGAAACTTGATAGAGCTCTGATAAATGATATTTGGTCCTCTCTTTTTTCGCATGCCTATGCTGCATTTGAGGCGAATGGTGTATCGGACCATGCTCGCTGCGTTATTCGCTTCGCCTCCCACTCCAATACAGTTTGTAAGCCATTCAAGTTTAATAATTATTGGATTGGTGATTCTTCGTTTGCCTCTGTTCTCAGGTCTCACTAGCAGTCGAGCGCACATCTTAGCCATTCCTGCCTTGCTTTTCGTCTTTTTCACACGAAGCTCAAGACTCTGAAGCTACATTTGCATCATCTTAACTCATCATTATATGGTGATTTATCCAAGTGCACTAGAGACGCCTATGACCACCTTATCTCTTGCCAATCACATATGCTCTCTCACCCATCTGAGAGCAACATGCAAGCTGAAGATGATGCAACTCGGTTATGGAGATCCTTGGCATCGTCTGAAGAGCGTCTTTACCAGCAAAAATCTCAGGTCACTTCGTTGAGACATGTCGATCAAAATACTACATATTTCCACTGTGTCACCAAAACTCGTTCCTCGCGTAATACTATAAAACATCTTGTTCTGCTTTCTGGAGAAGTCACCACTGATCTTCCAACCATCAAAGTTGCAGTTGTAGATCACTTCAAGACCTTCCTTCAGACAATGAAAAACACTTCTCCATTTTCCACAGATGCACTATCTGAGATCTTATCCTATTGTTGCCCTATGGCAGCCGTCACATCACTTGAGGCTCCGGTGCTAGCCTCAGAGATACAGTCTACCCTCTTTTTCATGCCTTCTAACAAGGCTCCAGGTCTTGACGGCTACATGACATAATTCTTAAAGGCTGGTTGGCAAGTTCACGGTAACGACTTTGTGATTGTAGTTCAATCTTTTTTCTCTATGGTTTTTTCCCTTCAGGTTTCAATGCAACTCCAGCCTCACTTATCCCCAAAGGTGATGACCCACAAACAACAAAGGATTACATACTAGTTTTATGCTAAAATGTTATCTACAAGGGTATCTCCAAAATTCTTGCCAACCGATTAAAGAAATGTCTTCTGGAGGCCATAGAACCGATTCAAAGACTGTCTCCTTCTTGAGAATATCCTCCTAGCCACATAAGTAGTAAAAGACTACCAAAATTCCACCATTTCCCCTTGTTTTACTCTCAAATTAGACATCTCTAATGCATTTGACACTATTAATTGGAGCTTCATAGTGTTGGTTTTGCAGGTTATGGGATTTCCGGACAGATTTATCCATTGGATCTATGTATGTATTTTAACAGCGTTATTCTCAATTGTAGTCAATGGTGAACATGCAGGATACTTCCCAAGTCATTGTGGCATTCGACAATGTTGTGCTCTCTCCCCTTCCTTATATGTTATTGCTAATAACGTACAAAGATGTGTTTAGTAGTAGTGTTCAATTTGATTTGAGCCCACGCCTCATATGTTTTTCCATTTATTGGCTCTTGGATACGAACATCTTCTACTAATACAAGTAATTGCCCAAGTTCACAAAACATAGCTTCATCTCTGTAATCATCAGGAATGTTCAGAAATTGCACCCAAAATGTGATAGTAGCCATATATTCTGGAAACGTCCTCCTTGTCCAACGATCAACACAAAACATCCATTTTTAAAGCTCCATGGCCCTGATTCAATAATTTGGAGAAGCTGGTTCTCATGCTTGAAGTAGAATTAAACTGTTTGTTCACCAAGAATTCTACTAGTAACCCTCACTTCCATGTTCCAGGCTTTCGGAAGAGTATTTTTAATCAAATTAACTCGTTGATGATTAAGATTGAGGCAGCGAACAACAAGACTAAGCCTATTATCTCTCTCCATTCAATTTTGGCCATCAGTTGTTGGGTGGAAAGAAATTCGATCTACCCCCAAGTTAAAATTCTGCATATTGAGCCACCAATCATTCGCCATGTAAAGGATAGAGATAGAAAAGAGAAACGAAAAGCTTATCTGGTAGAGCTAGGTAGATGATGATAAAGCTGAGTTGTAATAACAAACATGCAAAAGCTTTTAATGGACATCTATCAGTAACAGCTTGATTCCAGAAGAAATAGAGCCATTGCTGAGAACCATTGTCGATGCTAAACTAAGGGGAAGTAATTGAACAACAACTTCAAAGACTAATCCGCACTAAGACGGAGATGATGAAGATCGCATGCAACCTTAACAACTAGGAGAGATTTGAAGATCGCCTATTAAATTGTATTTTTTGGTCCCTCTAAAGCTTTTTTATCGAATATTCAGATAATATGTATCAACTTTGAATATTTTAATAATTTTTCAAAAATTTTAATTTAATAATTATCAAATGCAGATTTAAACTATAATTTTTTTATATGTATTATATTTATAAAAATTAATAAATTAATTATACAAATTATTTAAGCTATCCCCTTTGTCTCTTTTTGAAGCCTCTATAGGTATTATACAAATTATTTTAATGTACTTTTGTATTGCTATTGTTTGTTTTATAGTGTCGTCAACAGCTTAGTTATTTTAGGTGCTAGGGATGAACCTTCATGGGAAACGCGATCTACGCATAACTTCCAAATCGGTTATTACCGTGTATTTGGGAAGAAGGGAATTAGTTTTAGTAAAGCTATAATATTAGCTCTAGACATCCCAGTTATGGGATTATATATTGAAATCCCGTTGAATGGATTAGTTCAACTTCTAAAGGGTTTTTAATTATCCTCTTCAAGAGGACAGTTACCCAAGAATGGGTTAGTAATTTTCCTATGTGGGATTGTATGTACGTTTTGTGGGTTTTGTTCCTATAATCTAATATAACTAGTTGTTGACAAAAAAAAGAAGCCTCTATAGGTACTATCTCCAGTTATGGGTGGAGAAGCATTTATCAAGGAGCCTAATTCATAAAGCAAGGAAGAAATTGGACTATTGGTACGGGAGAGGATGTGACTATATTTAAGCATAACTGGCTTATAAGAGCTTCTCCAACAATGAGTGCTTAATTGGGGTGCTTAAACTTGTATTTGTAATTTTTTGCATTTAAACTTAATCCTAAGAACTTTTGTTTATAAAAAAGAAAATGTTTGTCCCAATGAAGGTGCTTAAATAAGTATTGACATATATTTTGTGTTTTAGAAACAACTCATCCTTCTACATTCATTTTTTCCATTCAAAATTTCCTAAATCCTACAAGCATCATTCTAAATTCATGTTTCCAATCAAAAATTTCTAAATCCTACAATCCTACAAGCAACATACCTCTTTGAAGACTGCTTCTTCTTCTCTTCTCTTTTTCTTCTTCTTCTCTGCCACAACTTCATCATCTTCTGCTTCTGTATTCTTCTTCTTCTTCTCTTCTGGTTCTGTATTCTTCTTATTCTTGTCTTCTTCTCTGCTTCTCTGCTTCTGGTTCTTCTTCTTCTCTTTTGATTCTGCTTCTGGTTCTACTTCTTAACATAAACAAAGACACATTCTTAAACACAAACTTAAACATATTCATTTCACATTCAAACTTCATACATTAACATATTCATATTCATACATAAACACATTTTTAACATAAACTTAAACACACAAACAATAACAAAAACACAGACTTTTAAACAACATTTAAAGGAGACGCAAACACATAACCACACAAACATTTTAAGTTCCAAACATTTCAGATATGAGCTTGGACTTTATAGCCTTTTCCTCATCAGAAAGTGGCTCTTTCTTGGCTATTAGACTCTCTAGCAGTCCCACCTTTGACATCCTCTCCTTAGCAGCCAAGTCTTTCTCCTTGATAGTCCACATTTTCTCAAATGCTTTCACACTGCTCTCACTATCCAAACTGTTTCCTTTGTTGGAAATTCCTTTCTTTTTGGCTGCTTTGGCTACTTTCACACCCATTGGTCTCACTTCTTCTGCATTTGATGAAGTTTTGCATTGATCAAGCCTCCTTCTCTTTGAGCTTTGATCCCCTTTTCCAGTTGTTAAGAAACACCATTATTGGTCATCCTTGAGTTCAATCCAGCAGTGTTGAAGAGTAAATTTCACCTTGTGATCCTGGAAATACATATCCAAGGCCACCCTCATGACATCATCATCATTATGGCCACTGCTTTGTTGTCTGGAAGCAGTGGCATGGCAGCCAACAAATTTGCTAACATTGTCATTGACTTTTTGCCATCTATATTTACAGTGGATTGACTCTCTGTCCTGATATCCAACTAGGTTGAGGGAAGCATTGAAGTAAGCTGCAACCTTTTTCCAGAAGGCATCATGCTTTTGCTCCTTGGTAATCACAGCATCCTTGCTTATGTTTAGCCAAGAGCTACAAAGCACGATGTTTTATTGTGGAGACCACTTCTTCTTCTCTTTGCGGCTCTCACTTCTCTCTTCAATAGCTTCAGGAGCATCATTCATTTGGGAGGTGAAAGGTGGGGGATCCATAGTTTCAAGAACGTATGGATGCATGAGATGGCTGTTTAGCAAAGTTGTGAAGGTGGCAGATTGAGAGGATGGATCCAAACCTTGAGGATCCATAAGATTACTTTGTGTTTTATTTAGTGTTTTAGTTATGTTTTTGTTATGTTTTAGTTTGTGTTTTAGGTTAGCAAAAGTGTAAACTATATAGGTGTGAAGTTAATTGAATCGGATACACATCTAACCAACCATTTATCACTAAACATAACTACAACTACAACTAATTTTGCATTCATTTATCTAGCCTACTCTACTCAAGCATTAAAACTTACTTGTTCATGGATGATGCAGAGAAGAAGCAGCTTCCCATTGTTACCTGCAAAGAACAAACAACAAAGAACATCAAGCAAAGTCTTAAACAGATTAAACAAAGAACAAACAAAGAACATCACAAACAACAATCACAACTATTAAACAAATTAAAATCCAATACCATTGAGAAAGAACAACAATGAAAAGGCTTAAACAGATTCAAAACTCATGTCACTTAACAAAGAACAACAATCAATTCGGCTTGCAATCAAAAGTCATCACAAATGAAAATCCATCACTAATCAACCTATTATACACAAAAACAACACAATCAAGAAGCAATATACCTATAACCGCAAGCCTAGTACAAAAAAGAAAAAAGAAGAAGAAACAAAATCGATTACCTAAAACCTAAAATGAAATGATTACCTTCTGATTAATCTTCATAGACATTGGCCCCGGAGGAAACCTTACAGCTTCTGGTAATCTCAACCTTCAATTTCACCGGTGGAGTATCGGAATCAACTCTTGGTCGCCTTTGGAATCGCCTCGCCGTCACAGAGAAATAGGGAAAAAGTGAGTTTTTCCCTTTCGCATTCGATCCCAATTGCATTTTTTTTTTAAGCACCCAATACGCAGCTGACACGTATGGGTGCTTAAGAAAATTTTAAAACTTTAATCGAAGCATCGAACCTTGCTAATATACATGTTTTAGATTTACTTTTTTAGTGTAATACAAATTTTAATACTTAAGCAACCCATACGCATCGCTAATGGACCTGCTCTAACAAATCCTTCAAAACCACCCAGACCAGCAACTTTCCATGTAAGGGGAGAGATGAAGGTTAAGGAATTAATGGACCGATCAGTTCAAAGATGGGATTTGAAAAAAGTGATGCAAATCATCCACACTGACGATGTTTCACAAGTGCTTCAAATCTAGTTACTGCTGGTTAGAAGAAGCAACTCCTTGAATTGGCTTTACTCTAAATCGGGTGATTATACTGTCAAATTGGGATATTATTTCAGTAGGTAGCATATACAAACATATTCAGAGCAGGCTGATGGAGCTTTGTTCCAAAAAATTTGGCGGATGTCAGTGCCTCCAAAACTAAAACAATTTTGGTAAGTAGTTGGTATGGCTCTAGCTCGCATCACTTATACTATATGCCCAATGTGTGGAGAAGAAGAGGAAATTTTCAATCATCTACTATTCCAATGTATAGTGGCAAAGGAAGTGTGGGAATTGGCGCCAATTGATTACATCCATACTGGTACTATCCAAAATAACTCACTTGCCCATAATATATTGTTAATACTGAATGAAACAAATGGTGTGGATGGTATGAATACATGCCTAGTTCCATTTACAGGATGGTACTTATTAAAACAGCAAAATGAATTAATCTTTAAATAAGCGCGAGCATATTATGGAAATCATTAATCGTGCATTGATGGAGATGAAATCATGGAATGGGGCGAATCTATCTAATCTTCTTACTCAAAGTGGCTGGACTCGCAGTGTAGATCAATAAGTTATGTGGGGATATCAATGGTTATGTTGTGTGGATGCGTCATGGGTGAATGAAACTCATAATGCAAGTATCAGATGGGTCTTATATACTTTGCAAGGAAGACCAGTGATGTCTGGACAGGTACGGGTGGATCATATACTCAATGCAACTATACAGAAGTCTTGGCTATTAGAGAAGCAGTGGCATAGTTGGTAAGACTAAGCTATACAAATGTTATGTTCCAAGATAACAAAAGATTGTATAAGCAACTACATAGTGCAAGAAGGGACAAAGGAGTAGGAAAACACCATTTTTGGGAGCTAGATGTATATATTAAGGATGTAATATCCCTTGCAACCGAAAACAAGAACTATAGGTTTGAATATGTACCAAGAACAGAAAAATGGTTTTGTTGATCATTTAGCCAAGGTTGCTCGAATAATGTTCTTAAATCATGTAATCTGTTGGTTTATATGACTTATTTATTTTTCTTATGTCTCTGATGAAATATCTGGTCATCAAAAAAATAAACTCACTTGCATTGCAAACCGGAAATGGTACGATATGTTTTTTTTGTTCAAAAATACGATATGTTTTTAAATTTTGAAATATGTTCTTAACTCTAATTTAAGTACGTCAAAAAAAATTATACTCTTTTGTTTAAAAAAAAGAAAAGAAAAGAATATTTTAGTGAATTGAGTATTTTTTTAATTGGTAATAAATTTAGAACTGTATCATAAAAGGTTTATGTGATAGAGATGGCGATTAGGTTTTCGGGAATTGATGGTGAAATTGGTAATCGGATTGATGAGGACGCACTGATGGTTGATGTAGGAAGACCGGCGGATAAGGGGACAAGTGGTGGAGGTTCGTGGGTAGATAAGGTGAAAGGCGGTACCGCAGGGGGTTTTCCGGCACCGGGGGATTTGGTAGGGGACGAATTTATTGAGCAACGGATGAGCTTAAAATTCCCAAACGGTGAGGATGGGGAAGCCGTTATCACAGTTGCAGAGGAAATTATTGATGCTATGAAGGGGGTTTGGAAAAATTGCATACTTGTGAAAATCTTGGGGAAGAATCTATCATTACCAGTGGTTACTCGTTAGTTGAAGGAGTTGTGGCTTCCGAAGGGGGAATTTAGTGTTCTGGACTTACCTAGACAATTCTTCATGGCTCGATTCGTGGTTGAGGAAGAATATCTAATCGCGGTCACTGGGGGTCCCTGGAAAATATTTGGGAATTATTTACTGGTTAAGGCATGGGATATGGAGTTTAACCCAGTGGTAGACGACATTGTAACTACACCAGTGTGGGTTCGGATTGCTGAATTTCTTCTACACTTCTATCATCGAAAGATCCTACTTGGTATTGCTAAGGGGTTAGGAAAACTGATAAGAGTGGATCAAACTACCACACAAGTCGAAAGGGCAAGAGTTTGTGTGGAGGTGAATCTCAAGAAGCCTTTGAAAGGAACTTTGATGGTGAATGAGGAACGGTACTTTGTGGAATACGAGGGTCTACATCAAATTTGTCCTTTGTGCGGTTTGTATAGTCACTCAATCTCGCAATGTCCAAAGAAAATGAAGGATCTGATAATGGCATGATGATACATAACGTTATTGCAATAGATAATGGAGTTGATGTTGATGGTTTTAAGAAAGTTGGATCTAAAGGTAATGTGAAAGGCCCTCGAGTTAATCCAATGGAGATTGGTGAGTCTTCAAGAGTCAAACCGATGGGGGGGGGAGAAAATTCCAGTGCAGAATAGTTTTGGAATGCTAACTAAAGCAAATGTTACGATGACAAATGATGTATTATTGCCTCTAACGGTTGGTGTGAAAGGGAATGGGAAAGTAGCAGGAGTGGAACGGTCCCAAGGGTTGGATAAAAGGATGGGAAGTGAATCAAAGAAAGGGAAAGGAATCAGTACAGGGGCTTCTCAGAAATCGGAGACAATCAAGTTCGGAGCTGTTGCTAAAGCAGGATATAATATTGCAAGTAAAGCTAAGTTCAAGAGGGTGGCTAAGCCAGTACGAGGTCTTGTGTTTGGTCCGATGAGAAATGAGACAGAGGGAGTGCAGATAGGAAAGCGGCAACGTACTGAGGCCGAGAATAACGGGGTGAATGGGAAGAGTGGCAATGACAAGTTTCCGCTTACTGTGACAACTATCCAAGTGCCTTTGGCTGAAAGGGACAAGAATGTCATGGTGGATCCGGGGGATAAGGGAACTGAAGTTTTGCCCCTAACAAGCAAAACGGTTGTTGTGAATGAGTTGAAGGACTCGGTTGGGAGTCAAGCATGATGGCTTACCTCGGAATTCTTGTTATCTTACAAATTAAAATGTTTAGTTAAATCTTTTGGAAGGGGCAAATAAACCATATTTTAGACGAGCTGTCCGTTATCTTTTTTGAAGAAAAATGACACAGACTTCTTTGCCGTTTTTGAGACTCACGCGGATTCTGTGAGAGCTAGGAGAATATGCGGGAACTTGGATTTTGATAGTTCATTCCGGGTGGATGCAGAGGGTCAAAGAGGTGGTATTTGGCTATTGTGGAGATCTAGTTTGGGAATAGTTGAGATTGTCTCATCTACTACTCAATTTATTCATGCGAGGGTGGTACAAGGTGAGATTTGTCACCATTTATTCGTAGTGTACGCGGCACCATCAGTCAGTCGGAGGAGTGAACTGTGGGCTGAACTATGTGATATCATTACGAGTTTATCGGAACCAGTGATTATTGACGGAGATTTTAACACAATAGTAAGATTGGATGAACGCATGGGAGGCAATGGCTGTTTATCGGGAAATTCTCTTGAATTTGGGAGCTGGATTAATGAGCTAAACCTGATTGATATGAGCTATGTGGGCAGTAGATACACAAGGAAAAGGGGTAGATCCTTGAATACATTCATAGCTAAACGTATGGATCGTGTTCTATGTTGTCCCCAAGCACGTGTTTTATGGCAAGAAGCAAGAGTGAGCCATCTACCTTATCTATCCTCGGATCACTCCCTCTTGTATTTGCAATTGAATTCGAAGAAGCGTATGGATCCGTCGAGGAGACCGTTTAGATTCGAAGCAATGTGGCTTCAACACGCGGGATTTAAGGAATTTTTGAAAGATTCTTGGAATCTGAAAATTCTACACACGAAGCTCTTGTTATTCTACAGAAAAAACTTAGAACATGGAATAAGGAAGTTTTTGGAGATGTCTTTAAGAAGAAGGACAAGTTGTTATGTAACTTGAAGAGAGTTCAAGATTTGTTACTGGCGAATCCTACAAATTCTTTAATCTAAGAATATCTAGGTTGGGTTCGGGAATTGGAGATAGTTATGGAGCAAGAAGAGATGTTATGGCACAAAAAATCAAGGGGAAAATGGATAATGGCTGGTGATAAGAATACTACATTCTTTCACACCTCGACGGTTTTTAGGCGGAGGAGGAATTATACCGAAGCAATTCAGAATGAGGATGGTACATGGGTTACGGATCATGCAGAACTTGAGAGTATCGTGGTGGAATATTTTCAGAAGTTTTACTCATTGGATGATTTACAGGAACAGGTGCCAAATCTAACTGGTGGCGATTTTTGTCCTTTATCTCAAGAGGAGATTATGAGACTAGAAGCCCCTTTTACGGGTAAGGAGGTGGAAAGTGCAATCCGTAGTATGGGTGCATTATAAGCTCCAGGTCCAGATGGATTTCAACCTGTATTCTACCAAAAGAACTGGGATTTAGTGGGTTCATCAGTCACATGTTTTGCGTTAGATTTTTTCCAGAATGGGTACTTACTAGCTGGGGTTAATAATGTACTGCTGGTGTTACTGGGGAAGGTGGCTAAATCGGAGAAGCTTACCCAATTTCTCCCCATCAGTTTATTTAATGTACTCTTTAAAGTTATTACTAAAATGGTGGTATTCAGACCGAAGGAAGTGATTGGCAAATTGATTGGTCCAGCCTAATCAAGTTTTATCCCGGGTAGGCTTAGTCTGGATAATGTGGTTCTGGTCCAGGAAGTGGTCCATTCAATGAAGATGAAGAAGGGCCGTCGGGGTTGGATGTTGCTCAAATTGGACTTAGAGAAAGCCTATGACTGTGTCAGGTGGGATTTCTAGAAGACACGCTAAGAGTTGTTGGTTTCTCGGCCAAATGGTGTAATTGGATTTTGCAATGCGTTGTAAAACCAAAGATGAGTATTTTATGGAATGGGGAGAAAACATGTGAATTTGAGCCTGCCAGGGGATTGCGTCAAGGTGACCCTTTATCTCCATATTTATTTGTGTTATGCCTAGAACGTTTGTGTCAGATGATAGAGTTGGAAGTTGGTTCTGGTTCATGGAAGCCAATTCGGCTTTCTAGAGGAGGCCCATTATTGTCCCATGTGTGCTTTGCTGATGATCTTATCCTATTTGCATAAGCCATGGTATCTCAGGTGCGTGTTATCCATAAGGTGTTAACAACCTTTTGTGAAGCTTCTGGGAAAAAAGTGAGCTTGGCTAAGTCTAAGATCTATTTCTCGGCTAATGTTTCCCGAGATATGGGGCAATCAATGAGTCTTGCAAGTGGCATTGACTCAACCAGAGATCTCGGAAAGTATTTGGGAATTCCCATTTTACACAAGCGGATTAATAAGGATACATTTGGGGAGATACTAGAAAGGGTTTCCGCAAAGCTGGCAGGCTGGAAGAGTAAGACCTTGAGTATGGTGGGGTGTTTAACACTATCAAAAGTTGTTCTATCCTCCATTCCAATACATACGATGACGTCTATTCTCCTCCCAGCTAGTGTTTGGCAAGGTATGGAAGTTATTAAAACCTTCTTGTGGGGTGGTTCGCATGAAAGGAGAAAGATGCACCTGCTTGCATTGGATAAGATGTGTAAACCAAAGAAAGAGGGAGGATTAGGCCTTAGATCATATAAGGCAACGAGCCTAGCACTTGTTGCAAAGCTAGGTTGGCGACTCTTGAATGATAATACAAGTCTTTGGGCATGTATGTTGCGATCTAAATATAAAGTGGGCGATATTCGTAATTCTTCTTGGTTAGACCCAAAGGGGCATTGGTCTAATGTATGGAGAAGCATTACAAAAGGGATTCGTGAAGTGTTGGTTCCTCGGGTTTGTTGGGCTCATGGTGATGGAGGTTTGATCAGATTTTGGGAGGATAAATGGGCAGGTGATGAACCACTCATATCCTTTGCTACAGCTCCGGTTCCCCCTGATTTATTGAATCAAAACCTGCGTTATTTCTGGTACAGGGGCATTGGCTGGAATCGAGATATGTTATCCCCGTTGTTTCCGTCGAATGTTATGCTAAAATTGAATGCGCTTGCTGTTGATGAGTACTTAGGTGTGTCGGATACTATCGCCTGGCCGAGTAGAAGAGCAGGGGAATTTTCAACTAAATCAGCATATCACTTATTGACTCATTTCACTGTTATTCATACTGTTACTTTACAGGAGATTTTTCTTCGCATTTGGCGGCTGAAACTACAAGAGAGGATCAAAATTTTTCTCTGGATGGTCACAAATCAGATGATTCTTACCAACACGGAAAGATTTAGGAGGAAGCTGAACCTTCACGCGGTGTGTGAACTGTGTAAAGGAGCGGAGGAAACGATTTTACACGTGTTATGTGACTGTCCGGGGATGTTTGGCATCTGGCAGCGATTAGTTCTGGATAATGCTCGGAAAAGAATGCAAACATAACAAATGTTTAAAATAGTCAGAAAAGATTCATAACTATATATTTGTCAATTAATGAAATATAACATATAGTTTTATATGGTTATTAGTTAAGTGATAGAAAACAATACTACCAAACAAACAAACAAAAAAGGTTAATAGGATCAGTGACGAGGATGAGTGTTCTCAGTAGTACCAGAAACACCAGACATAACTTGAGCAACATCACCTGCTGAAGCTTCAGGTTTCTTTTTGCTATACAAAACCATGTACCCTAATCCTCCTATTACCACCACTCCTACCGCCGCTGCTCTCAACGGACATATCCCTAACGATCTCCGTTGTCCCAACACTTCACTCGTCTGCTTCGCCGCTTGTTCAGGTCCTGCCATTATTTGTATTCTCTTTCTTTACAACTAACTTAATTTCACCTATTGTCTTGTAATGTTTATGTTTTTGAAAATTTGTAGAAGACAATTTTGATTATTAAGATCAAACCTTATTTGTAGGATATGCTAAAGACTCGCTCCTTTAATTTTCTACATCTTTGCTTTTTCTTTATCTAAATTTAGTTTTAATGTCATTGTGATAAACCTTTCTTTTCTGCTTCATGTGCTTCTTAATTAATCTCTGTATTTTGTTATTATTTTTTTGTTTCTACTTTCATCAAATATATAAAATCGTTTTTGGATCACATACTATCAGTCTCAAACATTGTAACATTACACCCAATATTTTTAAAAGAGTCTAATTAATGTCACCAAAAAAACAAGAGTATAGTATGTTGCTCCTATAAATAACAGACAATGACAAATTTTCGTCTTATTCTAAATGGAAAAAGTCTGATAATCGGACGGCAAGAAAAGACTCAATCAAATGATGCTAAACCGTTGATTGAATGGGAGCGATCGTATTGGATAAGGCTACTTCAGTAACAAAGACTTGTTTTTGTCTTTCAGCCATTATTCTTTTGGTGGATTTATAATAAGCTCCATACAATATTAATTGGCCCAACCCAAATATACATCCAGCTCCATTTGGTATCTGAAAAATATAACAAACAAATCCATTTATTCTCCTAATTTTCATATAAAATATCTTACAATCATACACTATTCATGAAGAGTCATTTACTTAGGTATATATGTTTCAAATGTTCACCTAATTTTGGAATATAGTATATTATAGGTAAAGCATGAAATTTATATGCAAAAGTTACTTACGGCCATAAATGGGTCGAAAGGGATGAGTGAATATATTGTCCAAACACTTGCGTTTAGAAACGCAGCTACCGATAGCCAAAACGGCATGAATTCCACGCTTTTTGTTTTTATTACCATTTTCTTCACCCATAAACAAATTAAGAAATTATTAGTTGAGCACAATTAAACACCGACTAAAAAAAAAATTTCGAAAATACCACAAAAATTAGATATATTTTAAAAATACCACATATTACCAAAAATTCTGAAAATACTACAATTTTTTCCAAAAATACCACAAAAATGTTTTTTCCAAAAATACTATAAATTTGAAATAACTTTAAAATTTATAATTTAAATCCTAAAACCCCAAAAACCAAATCCTACCCATTTCAAAACTAAACCTTAAATTCTTTTTAATGAACCCAAAACCAAATTTTAAATTATAAACCCTTAAAATTCACTTTTTATGTTTGTGATACGTTTAGAACATTTGACAGTTTGTGGTATTTTTGGAACTTTTGGAAGTGTGATATTTTGGAAATTTGAAACTTTCGATGGTTTTGAGGGAATTCGTCTAAAAATGTACTTGACGATGAGAGAATAACTTTAACACACACAAAAATCTAATTATAAATTCTCATGAAATAATAATTACAAAATTTTAAGAAGAGGAAGAGAGAAAAACCAAACGTACCATGACAAATAATGGAGAAGCATACATCAAAACGTTGAAAACGCAACAAACAATCCCAACGCTAATAGTGCGTTTATTGGTAGTGTGTTGAAGGTTAAAAACCAAAACAGCGAGAATAGCCACAAACACAACTTCAGCCGCTAAAATAGCGGTTATAATCAACCGCTGTTTTTGACGGCGAGAGAAAACGAAAAAGATGGAGAGAAACACGATTTCGATCATAACACCAGTTCCGTTGATTGTAATAATCAACATGCTGTCTGGATGTACCATTGGAAGTCCATACAGAACCCAAACTAAACAGTTTATCAAAGTTGCTAAATATGGTATTGCTGAATATTCCTCCACTGTCTTCTTTTTCACTATCCTTACAAATGTTGGCCTGATACCATTCATCATTTTTAGATAAAATTAAAAAGTTGTGTTTTTATTTATATATTAATAGAGTGAATACTTACGTTGGTGACAAGAAGAGACATAGAGCGATGAAGTTTCCTGCAAATTGGATCTTTTATATGTAAGAAACAAAAATAGGCTAATTGTTTAAATAAAGTTGGAGATGTGAATAACCTAATATCCCAACAATCTTCCGAATAAGGTCTAATTCATGTGCAGACACCATAATTTTACAATGTAACTACAAAGTTGATGACGATGATGGTGGTGAAGAAGAAGACGAATTAATTTATAAGGTTTGAGAAATTATTTTCAATTAGCTAATTAATAATATGAGAGAAGAAGGTTGGTCAGATTATGTGGAGTTTATATAGAAGAAGAAGGAGCAAGCAAGAGACTACGAGGAAACATAAATACAAATGCTATGATGTGACATAGACACATCATAAATACGTGAATTAATGCATTCATCGTTGAGTCTAATACCTCTCTTAAACTTCAACTAATTTTTTTTTTTGTCACATTAATTTTTGGATCACAACTGACCGACCTAATAACTTAAACTCTATAAATAAGAGAAAATTCATTCACTATACGAGTAGTCATATTTAAACTATAGTATGGTAACAAAGCAACAGCGGTGACACAACCACTAGATCACTTGATCTTTGTTTAACACAGTTAATTATTTATATTAATCAACGTCATATAGAAAATTTGAGTTTTTTTTAGTAGAAGTCACAACTTTAGTTGAAGCTTATTTTCATCCTCTTAAAATTGAAAGTTTTTGGCATAAATTCGACTCTTGAAAGTTTCTTTTGACAATTTTCTCTATATTCAATTAAAAAGAACTATTTTTGTTTCTGTTTTTCTATAAAATATTACATATTTATAAACATATATCAACCTAAAAAAAATTAGTAAATAAAATCTGCAAAGACACCATTCGCAGATATCTAAAACTTTGGAATAGAGTTAGCAAATCTATGAAATTTTGTGGTACACCTGATAGAACCTGCAAAATCTGCTATAAACTTCTGATAATCTACAAGATTTTAATTATACTACATACTTCGTTGGAATTAGCCATTAATTTTCCTGTTTTTCGTCATAACTTTTTGTTGTTTTCATAGATTACTTTTTCAGTGTTGATATATAAGACAGTATCATTACCAGATATTTTTCCAAAACACTTTTAAGTCATTAGGACATAGCTAAGCCGAATAATATAGTTTAGGTAGCGTCCAAAGCAAACATATAAATGGGCTGGGAAATGTGAATGGATGTATGGCTATGTCCATGCAACAAAAAGAAAAAGCCTATAAATGTGTGATTCATTGTTAATGTGAATGTCTATGGGTATGGTTTAATTTATTTCCTTGCAAGAAAACAGAAGATATCTTCACTTTTTAAAATATCTAGATTTTTATATTACACCTCTATAGAATGACTGGACAATGACATCTATCCACAAACTTAAATGTTCAACACATCTTTTCATCCATAAACATTTACAAAACAAACAGACATATCTCAAAGAGTGTGAATAATTATCTTATTTTACTCTAGTTTTAGTAAACATACAAAACTTTCCCTTTCAACATTTCTAATACTTTTCTTTACCTTAAAACTTTAACTAGTGGTTTTCCAGCCATTCAGACGAGTTTTATAATTTTAGTTACTTTATTCGAAAAAAATAATATACTATTTTATATAGAGTTTTGTTCTATTTTTTATCTGCTATATTTTATATTTTATGTGTAGTTGGAACTTTTAGTATTTTTTATAGGCTTTTATTTTCTGTTTTTTCTTCTCATACATTGGGCCCGACAACATAATTTCTTAGTGTGGATCCTCTAAACGAATTAAGTATTCCATATATTTTGTCTCTTCTTTGCATTTACGCGTCTCTTTTCATCATTGTTTTTAACGAAATTTGATAGACGGAGAGAAAAATGTGTTCACTAATTTTTTTGTTCTATTGGTCAATTTATGAATGATTTTTATTTCATATATCTGCATTCAGTTCTCATATCTTTAGCAATCTCTTTTTTATTGCGTTCAGTTTTTTGAGAGTTCCTCGTAGTTTTATTGTTATATCGTTTGATTAGTCATATGCATCTTCGGTTGTTTTTCTCTTCCGTTGTGTTCTCATTTTACAATTTTTTCTAGTTTTAAATCATGGTTGGGTTTCAGTTAGATATGATATTTTGTCTCACTATTTCGCAATCTTGAATTGTGCATTTTTGAGCTTTTTTATTTTTAGATTGACATAAAAAATGTGGTGCATATTATTTTTCTTTATGTGTTTTAATAATATATTTACTAATAAATATGAAATTAAATATTTGAAATGGTAAACCATATAAATATAATCCATATAATCGAGTTTCATATATGATTTAGATGATTTAGGTTTTTTTGTCTTCTGATTTTGCATGACATAGATTTAGGGTTCTTTTAGCTTTTCTTCTTCCGATATGACCATCGCGTTTATGTTCCTTAGAAATGTAAGGTAATTGAAGAGGTTACCAACCTCTAGGATTCATAAACGCAATTTGGGTTTTTTTACTTCATGTTGAATTCTGTAATATATTTGTAGTATTCTTTAAAGTTACTACCCTTTGAGCTTGCTTATAATCTTTACAAATATATATGTCTTTTTAGTTTATAAATAATTAGGAAGATGAATAAAGTAAATTAGTAATCGCGGGAAAGATCAATAGTCTTTTTGGAACATTGCATATACATTTGGGTTGACTTCATTAGCCCCCTCAACTTTGTTCATCTAATCTTTTTCTCCTTGAACTTTGGAGCTCTTTAATTTCTCACATGAATTAGATTGCTCCTCACCCGTTCCCCTCAACTTTGTCAATCCAATTTTTTTCCCCTGAACTTTGGAGTTCCTTAATTTCCCACATGAACATAGATTGCTCATTACCCGACCCCCTTAACTATTCATTCTCATCATTTTGCCCCTAAGCGATTTAGAACATTGATTTACGATTTATATTATAAAAAGCGATAACAAATCGCGTTTTGGTTTAATCCAATAAATCTTAAGTCAAAATATTTTTCATATTAAATCTTACGCTAAAATGGATTTAAGATTACTTTTAAACTAATACAATAAAAATATTTTAAAATCAACTAAAATAATAAATTTAATATTTTAAAATTATTTTAATATTTTAGTGTAATATTAAAAATATTTTAGCGTAAGATTTATTGGGTTAAACCAAAACATAATTGTTATTGCTTTTATAATTTAAATCATAAATTAGATTTAATATTTATATCGCAAAAAATAATATGTTTAAATTTTAAAAATAATTTATTATAATTTATTATTTTAAATTATTATAATATTGTAAAATATTTAATTTATTATTTTAGTTAAAATATTTTAAAATCAATTAAAATAATAAATCAAATATTTCGTTTTTAATATTAAAATAATTTAATTTAATTTATGGTTTTAAAATATAATTTTATTTTAAAATAAATTGAAATAAAAAAATTAAATATTATGTTTTAATATTAAAAATATTTTAATTTAATTTATTATTTTAAAATATTTTAAAATCAGTTAAAATAACAAAATTAAATATTATGTTTTTAAATTAAAAAATATACTAATTCAATTTACTATTTTAAAATATTATAAAATATTTAATTTATTATTTTATTTTAAAATATTTTTTGTATTAGTTTAAAAGCAATATTAAAAATATTTTATCGTAAGATTTAATATTAAAAATATTTTAACGTTAGATTTATAGGGTTAAACCAAAACACGTTTGTTATCTTTATATAATTTAAATTGTAAATTAGTGTTCTAAATTGTTTGGGATAAAATGATGAGAACGAATAGTTGAGAGGGTCGAGTAAGGAGCAATATAAGTTCATGTGGGAAATTAAGGAGCTCCAAAGTTCATGGAGAAAAATATTGGAAAGATAAAGTTGAGGGGGCGGGTAAGGAGCAATCTAAGTTCAAATGGGAAATTAAGGAGCTCAAAAATTCATGGGGAAAAATATTGGATGGACAAAGTTGAGGGAGCTACTGAAGTCAGCCCTATACATTATAAGTTTATAGGTGAGTGGACCCAACTTAATTCTTGGAAGTAGTATGCTTAGAGCTATTTAGAATTACAAAGTTGTAACTTGTAATTATAAGGTAGAGAATGATGATGTGTCAAAATTTTCGAGCATATGTAATGATCTGACATTGAAGAATGTGTATTGATATATATATATAGGGGCGGACCCACAGTGATGGGGTATGTGGCACGTGCCGCATACTGATTGGTAGAATTTTTTTTTTTAACATTAAAATAACTATGGAAATTGATTTCTATTGGGACTTACAGCAATAAATTTCTGATAAAATAAGAATCTTTCGGCGATGGATATGAAAAAAAGGGAAAAAAGAAGTTGAGAAAGAAAGGGAAAGGGAAAAGTCACGAGACTTTTTAAAAAAACCCAAATTTTAATCCCAATTTTAAAACGAAAATATACGCTATAAATATGAGTTTGTATCATATCTAACAATTTGTCTTAACATCATTTAGCTTACAAGTTTTTTTTATTACTATACCTTCTTCTTCTTTTTCTATATTTTTTTCTTCTACTACCTCTTTTTTCTTGTACAATAGAAAAATATTTCAAGCGGAAATCTGAGTCGATATCTAAAGTCGATTTAGAGAATTTGCCTTCGGATCCCGGAGATAGAAAAAGGATATTAGAATATCATCCTAATGAAAGAGACGAGGTAAGACGCAAATATCTTCAGAGAGGTCCTTGTCAACCTCATGGTCATGAATTTCCTAAAAGACAGTGTGGAAATAAATTTAGACGGTTTAATCCATCTTGGTTTGAGCAGCATAAAGATTGGTTAGAATATAGTGTGAAGAAAGACAAAGCATTTTGTTTGTTTTGCTACTTGACTATACTGAAAATAAATGTGGTAGTGATGAGTTTGTGACAAAAGGTTTTGATACTTGGAAA
>OVBE01003028.1:0-28293 GCA_900406425.1 Iberis pinnata | reverse complement strand
AATCATAACATATATATATATATATATATATATATTCACGATAAATAATAAAATCATTAAAACCTAAATCAACTAAATTAGAATCAAAACTATATTTTATTTAAAATATTAAAAAATAATAAATGTGAAAATATTCATACTTTGGATAAATTTTTTTCATTATTTTGACAAGATATTTTCTATAAACATCACTTAACTAACATATTGTTAACAAAAATTAAATATTTTAATAAAATAAAAATATCAAACAAATACTGAACTTTTAGAAATAGTTGAAAAAATCACAAACTTTCATTGACCAAGCCAATAAAGTACTGTCGTTAAGTTGACTAAAAATTAACCGTTAGTCAACTTAACGGATGTACTTAATTGGCATGGTCAACGAAAATTTGTTATTTAAATTGAAATCCTAAAAAAAGTTTGATATTTTTTTAGGAGAGAGAAAAGTTCATGATTTTTTTCAACACTTTTTGAAAGTTCCGTATTAAAATTACATTTTTCCCATTTATAACTTTGTAAAGAGTTAAATTTTGTTGTTAATTTAATGTTTATTATTAATGTCACAACATGTAGCGGTTTTTCAAACTATATGTGGCACCATACAGATAGAATTTTTTTCCAACTTAATTGCATTAAACATAGGACAAACAACCCATTAAAGGATAAGTACAATCTCACGTTGGGAAGTTGAAACCCAAAATTGGATACATGATCTCGTACTGAGGTGAACAACAACATAAACTAAAATAAAAAAAAGTCTGAAGACCCGCTCTCATTTTGGAAGGATTCAATCTCTGTACTACGCACAACCTAGAAATAACAAAATCCATGATTACGGTATTATGATTTAGAATCATATGAGCAAACAGTTGTAGGATGTATACCCATAATGATCGTTTGTCTATATTTAATACATTTAAGTTGACACTTGTTAAAAATATTTACAAACATCCCAAAAAAGCCGGGAACCATGACAAAAACTACCCATATATGGCCTAGGAATATGGATATAAGGCTCACAACAAAAAAGTTGACCGCCTGTTTGAAAGTGAGCCGCCAACTTTGCGACACCGCTACCATCTGATTTCGCCAGTGTATGAGTTCTTCATCGGTGCTAGAAATCCCAAGACATCGACAAACTAAGCATGCAGATAGGTCGAGAAACAAAAAATCTTCCCATAATTGCCCAGATCCGAAATCAGAAAACCACCACCGAAATAGTCCACCGCCGAAAGCTGTAGATCCACCATAATACCACCATCTTAGACCACATAAACTCCCTCCCGGCAACATGTGGTTTTCATAACTTGAACCGCAAAGATTGACCCCGTTAAATAGATAAGAGATAGAAAGAACAGAGGGTGGCTAGCGATGGTTGAGATCCAAGAGAAGAGGACATGCACATAAGATGAAGCTTGGAGGTTGCGGGATTGGTGTAAAATGGTAATGAAATCGAATAAAAGGTCATCGTTGAAAAGGAGAACCAAAAAAAAAATTGAAACGAAAGCCACTCAGCGCCAGCGCAAAGACCAGCCGTGACGGCGACACGGAGAAACAAGTAAGCGGGATAGACGAAAGGAGAGGAGATAGAGTAAAACAAGAGAGAACTTCTCCTACGGACAAAACTAATTAGTTTCATATATATATAATTTGGAATAAGATAATGTAAGTTTCAAGGATTTTTAAAATTTTATGGACAATGAGACCCATTTTTTGCCTTCGAGTTTGTAGAGCAAAAAAGTTTGGACTCCGCGCGAAGGAAAATAACTATACTCTCTACAACCCTTTATGCTTATAGATACAAAAAGCTGCTCGTAGCTTTAGAGAGCAAGGCAACATTCGTCCGTGTGGGTGTACTAGAGACATGGGTTTAGTTTAAGATGATTGGGCTGATTTCAAATCCATTCTCAAAAACGCCTCAAATCTAAAAAGGCTTGTAAATTAACTGTCCCGGGCTGGACTTATAAGACAAGCTGTTGAAATCTCGTGATGCTCTCAAACATATATGGAGATCTTCGAAGACTAGATGTTGCTGCAATACTACAAGTAGCTACGAGAAACACCGGTTTTAAGGTAGAGGCAGGTGTTAGCTGGATTAAGAGAGAAGCACCCACCCTCAAACAGATGATCTTGAAAGAATCGAAGAACTTCAACGACATACAATGTAAAGACCATAGAACAAAACCAAGTACCAATTACTCCTACACGTCCTAAATCCAAACTTGTGTTAATTGCTAGCCATAAAATGCATCGGTCTCTGCGACTATAATGCCAAAAACGTGAATTCGTGATTTGGTTGTGGAAAATAGATTAAACTAGCTCAATTAACATTAAAATCCAAAACACAGATTCAGTAAGTGACCCCTTCTGGTTAAGAAGCAAGAAACACACAAACTGCTCATGAAATCACTTTTTTTTACGAAAAACAAAGGAAACTCTTTTGGACAAATCTAAGAGTTTTTGTTTGCCTCTCTTTTTATTCAGAAACGACTAAACAACACACCCAAACTCTTCCTCTCTCTGGTGTGATCAACTTAGGCCTTTGACATGTGAACGATGAGGTCAACAACACGAGAACTGTAACCCCATTCGTTGTCGTACCATGAAACCAACTTCACAAACTTGTCGCTCAATGCAATCCCTGCCTTGGCATCGAATATGCTTGACCTACAATTTTTCAACATAATAGTTAGCATCACTACTCCCCTTACATGGTTTTAGGACATTATCATTTTTTATTACCTGTTGTCACCAACAAAGTCAGTAGACACAACATCATCTTCAGTGTATCCCAAAATTCCCTTCATTTTGCCTTCAGATTCCTCCCTGAAAAGTTGTTTTTATCCAAAATTAGATTAAGTAACTGAACATCTTATAATAGGTAGTTAAGAGAGTGTTAAAACGGTGTTTACTTGATAGCCTTTTTGATTTCGTCGTATGTTGCAGCCTTCTCAAGTCTTACAGTGAGATCAACAACAGAGACATCAACGGTTGGAACACGGAAAGACATTCCCGTCAATTTCCCATTCAGGGATGGTAACACTTTCCCAACAGCCTAATATCAACAATTAACCATGTATACAAAATTAGATCCTCAATATAAATACTAAGTTGCTAACAAAGAAACACAAATCTTTAGAGATCACAAGGGAATGGAATGAATTATAACCTTGGCGGCACCGGTGCTGCTGGGAATAATGTTGAAGGAAGCAGCTCTTCCACCTCTCCAGTCCTTTGATGATGGACCATCAACAGTCTTCTGAGTAGCTGAATCCCACACAGAAACAAACAATTAATGGTTATTATTCAGTATTTTGAGAATAAGAGGCAGTAGATGATATCTTAGAACCGATCTGATGAAACAAATTATATATATGTACCAGTGATAGAGTGTACGGTAGTCATGAGTCCCTCAACAATTCCAAACCTGTCGTTGATAACCTGCTCAACCAGATTGAATTTTTCAATAGGATGAAAGGAAATGAATGATTCAACTCATAATTCAAAAGTAATGAACTTTCATCATTTAAAGGGTTGAAATAGAGACCTTAGCAAGTGGAGCAAGGCAGTTAGTGGTGCAACTGGCATTGGAAACAATGTCAAGGTTAGACTTGTACTCATGCTCATTGACACCAACAACAAACATGGGAGCATCTTTGCTTGGGGCAGAGATGACAACTTTCTTAGCACCACCCTACAATATAATGAACCACGATATGATTTAGAATTTATAAACAAGTGTTTAAAACAAATCCAATAATGAACGAAACACTTAGCAGGTCAAATGTAATAAAAGGTCAACGTACAATTATATATATATATATATATATATACATAAACAAATCATATATATGTACATGCTATTAATAAGATCCAAAGGTCACCTTCAAGTGAGCAGCGGCCTTGTCCTTGTCAGTGAAGACACCAGTAGACTCAACAACAAAGTCAGCTCCAGCCTCACCCCATGGGATCTCCTCAGGGTTCCTTCAAAAGCCAAATATCACAATTTAAATTCATAAATCTCAATAACATAACAGAGATAGACAGATATAAAATCAACTTACCTGATGCCGAAAACAGTGACTGGCTTCTCACCAAAGAGAAGAGTTTTCTCATCTTTAACCTTAAGTTCATGGTGTTTCCACTGACCGTGAACACTGTCATACTTAAACATGTATGTCTGCAACAATCGATACCATAAACATATTCACTTTCAACAATCATCTCTAAAGAAATCAAACTAAGTCATATAATCAACATAGACAAATACATCTCAGATCTATGTGACAAACCATGCATGATACTGAATGATTGATTTGATTCATTTTCCAATTACGAAAGAGACAGTTACAATCTGATAATTCTATATCAAGTGGCATCATATGCAGATCAAACAATATTAACCAATCCAGATCAAACCAGCATCAAAGGGAATAAAAACGAACCATGTAATCAGTGGTGATGAACGGATCATTAACAGCAACGAGCTCAACATCGTTCCTCTGAAGAACAACTCTAGCGACCAAACGACCAATTCTTCCGAAACCTTAAAAAACATTTCAACGAACACCAAAGAATCAGATTCCACAGACTCAAATTAAGAAAAACCTATAAAAATATGATAAAAAAACACTCACCGTTGATTCCGATCTTAATCTTCTTGTCAGCTACACAAACAAAAGAGAAATCAAAAACAAGATCAGAATATAAAACCATAACAATAGCAACATCAACGGAGAAACCAGAGAATTGTAGATCAACAAGAGCGAGAGACACTCACCCATATCCGAAATCAAAGATTCTAGAGAGAGAGATGGAGATGAGTTGGAGAGAAAAGATCAAATGTGAAAATAGCGAGTGAGGGTATAGTGAGGCTTTAGGGTTATTTAAAGAAGAGAATAACGTGATGATCGAAATTGATCGAGTGGCTGAGAAATTTTCTTGGGAAAAAAGGGTCAGATCAGATACAGAGTAAATATCATTACCAAAATTGTACATTACTTTTAACTTATTTACAATTTATGCCACTGTTTTTTACCCACTGTTTATGGTTTGATTAAGAACTAATTAAGGGGAAACTAATGGCGCCTGCAATTCACGCGCCGAGATTGGAATATTCGAGGTTTAAACTCAGATACTGTGGGCCGGGCCGGCGCACGCAAGTCCGCCACGTAGCAGAATTTGACTCACCATCGGATTAAACAGACTAATTGCACAAATATTGTATAGTTTTGTAAAATTTCAATATCATACATAACATTTTTTGTGTCACTATCGTACATAATACCATACATATATAAGATTTTATTTTGATTAATTTGTGTATTTGTGGCCCAAAAATGACAAAAAAGGTTATGTATACAAAAAAAATTGAGAAATTGTTTACTTTGGATACTAAACCATTGTTCTTTTTCCTACGCATTATGTTTTTTTGTACCAAGATATTGTTTGCTTATTTGGTTACTATATATTAAAGATATATTATAATAAAGTCATATGCTATTGTAATAGTGACTACATATAGATGCTCCATTAACAAACAAAAAAAGAGAGCTTTGGTTGGTCGGATGAATATGACAGCAAAAAATAAACTCAAATGATGAAAAGGTATGACTCTTGGCTTTTGCCAATAGTCTCTTTCTCCTCCTCCTCTTATTTTGTGTTAGGTGAATGCATATAAAACTAGTTGATTTAGGACTCATATGATCCTTACATCATATAAGTATTACCTAGAATAATTATCGCCCCGCAAATGTACTTAAAACATATATATATGAAATAACTCGTATTCAAGATTTGTAACTTACAATTAATGCCCAAGTGATTTTATAAAACTAGTTTTAAGTCATTCAAAAACCACTTTTGTATTCCTTTTTTCCTTCAGTAAATTAATGTACCATTTTTTATTTTTATTTCGTTTAAATATAAAGTTATCTGAAAATATAGTTTCAATTCTTTTCGTGTTTTCAATAATTTATGTGAATTTTTGAAATTCCACATTGTTTTTCGGGTCATATTCCCTTTTTGGTGGGTGAGGTGTCATTATTCACAATGTTCTAAGTTGTGACTCGTGAGTAATCGTAATGAAAGAGAAAGAAACAAAAATACATTATAATTATCATCAAAGTATATGTAAAAATTCGATTCTTACATGAAAAAAAAAAGAAGAAGATGCAATCATTGATGCAAACCTCTTTACAAAAAAGATAACGAATGTAAATCCGGTTATCAAGAATCTTAAACTATCTCCAACTCTCACTTTAAAAATTTTCTCTAAATTTAAAATTATTCTAAATGTAAAATTATTCTAAATGTAAAATTAATCTAAATTGATGTTTGTTCTAATTTATAATACTATTTTTGACTATAAAAAAAATTATTCTAAGAATATCCATTTTCACTTTATTACTAATTGTGAATGGTACCTTATATTTGTAATTTTTACAAATCGATTCTAAATGTTTTGTTTTTTTGCAAAAAATCAAAAAATAATAAGAACTACAAATATGATATACATAAAATATTATTGTATTATTAAAACAACATTACATCATAAAACAATAAGAAGAAAACAAAAATGTCAATGTGGTTAAATTTATGTTTCTTTTATTTTGTTGTTTTTTGTGTGTTTTAAAATTAAGTGACTAGTATGATTGTTTAAATTTATATTTATCTTTTTATGTTATTTTATTTTGTATTTTTAAATTTATATTATTGTGTTATTTTTGTTTTTGTATTTAAAATTTAATTTAGCAACAAAATAACAAAATATAACACTAAATGACCACTTTGTAAATAAAATAGTTCAACTCGAAATTTAGAGTAAAATTTAGAGTTACTCTAAATTTAGAGTAAAAAAGGAAAAACTCTAAATTTGGAGTTGAATTAATAGTTGAGAGATGGTCTTAGTCCAGTTACATGGAATTAACGCAGATAAGTTGGTTCATTTATGCACCAATAAATATAACTAGGTTACTTTAGTTGCATACATTTTACTCGTTTATTTGCTTTTTTAATTCGACTAGAGATTGGAAATGCATAATAATGAATTCTCAATAATGTTTACGACATAATAAAATTGATACGTTCGAATTCAGTTTAATATAAAGGACACCAAAGCTTGCATATCTAACTTGCCATGTCTTGATGAAACTTGTAAGAGTTCTCAATGTTAATCTAAATGCTAGTGATTTTGTGTGTAAGACAGACTGAAACTCCACTCACTCGTACTTGTCTGAATGAGATGTGTTTATGTGAATCCTTTGTTAACTTATGTCCTCTTCTCTTCTGTTCATTTCAAATCTAAACAAGAAATGAGGTCTTTATTCTTCTCAGGAGGAGAAAATGAGGATATAATGTACAAGAGGGATTGAGATTATATGTACAGAACACTGTTAAAGGATTAAATTAACTGTTGACAGATTTGGATAAGAAGTGTTTTCGATCCCATTCTCTTATCTCACTCCACGGTACACAGCACCAGGTTGAAGATCATCCATGTTGTCTATGTTCCTAAAACCATCAACTTGCAGACATGTCCATCCCCGTTTAACCAAAAAATCGCGGTAATCTTCTTCCGTGTAAAAGATTTTCTCTTCTGTATGAACTGGTAATTGGTTGGATTCATCATAATGGCAAACCCTAATGGCCAGTCCTGCAAATTGGGTTTTGGATATTATCAATTTAGTAAACTGTTTTTGAGGTCAGTACATGCAAAAGTTTCAATCTTACCATCATCAACATGGAGTAGATAGTTCCCTAATGGCATGTCTCGGTCAAGACAGCGAACAACCTGATCTTCATCTTCTAGCCAGAAAGCCCGTCGAGTCCTTAACCCAAAAGCAGATCTGATTGCCTCTTTGATTGCTTCAGCGCTACCATCAACGCCAATTCTTCTGGTATATTCGCCAAATTTAACTGTTATAACCCTTCCACCAAAAGCCTGACCATGCTCATCACCACCTGCTTGTACAAACATGAAACATACAAAGCTTTATTCAGTAATAAGAAACACAAGCAGAGGCCATAAAGCCATCTTAAAATGCCGATTTTTACATTCATGCTTCGAACATAAAGTTCAAAAAAAATCATTGGCCTTTCGGCAAAGTTTTATATAAGCATTTTTCTGAGACTTGCCGTTTGCAGGAGTGTCTCTCCAATTCCAAGGAGGTACTCCATTTGCAGCAACAGCATCAACTGCAGTGATTGCAAGAGGATGACCATCATGATCTAGACGCCTTTCAAGGTTTAAAGCTGGCCTTCCATTAGCTGGAACATAGATAATAAAGATATACTTATCACAATACACACATCCTCTAGAAACTAAATTAAAGCTAACACAACACACAAGCTTCAAGAGGCTATAATGAAGATATAATAAGAACATAAAAGTGATAGATCAGTACCTTCAACGGATCCAAAAGAAATGCTTGTATCATCAAAACCTACAATGAAAGATAATGTTGCCACTTAAAACAAAAGAAACTCAAAGCAAAAAAAGCCACAAAAGTAGATTAAGTACCAAAAGTGTTATCTTCTTAATAGACTGATGACCATATTAAGACAGCTAGTCTAATTAGTATCTTCCCAGTATGAGAATTCCCCAAATTGTAAGATATATCCAATCAACATAAACCCTAATTCCTAAATTGATGACCATATTAAGACAGCTAGTCTAATTAGTATCTTCCCAGTATAAGAATTCCCCAAATTGTAAGATATATCCAATCAACATAAACCCTAATCCCTAAATTTAGCCAATTTGAATTACCTTTATCAGCAAATTGCATAAAGGAATCAACTTTAGCACTGGGTGGTGTATTAGGGCTCTTATTATTATACTGTGTGGTCACTTTCTTGCTCCTCTCTCTAAGAATATCTCCAATCTCTTTGTAATAAGACATCTTGGCCGATCCATTTCCTTTATCGCGATGCTTAGCCTTCTTAAACTCTTTCAACAGATTCCTCCACTTATCAGTACACATAGCTGGAGATCGATCGAACCCTTTCTCTCTCATCTTCGTCGAAATCTGTTCCCAGAGATGTTTATTAGATTTGGAAGTATTGAATAGACCGTCCATAACTCGACGGAACATGATTAAGCTACGAGTTTCGTCTTGAACCCATGTCTCTGCTCGTTTCTTGGGAGCTTTAACTTCGTGATCCTCACCGCTGCTTTCTCCGAGGAGGATCTGTTGTGGCTGATTTGGGTGGAGATGGTGATGATGATGGTGATTGTGGTGGTGGTGATGAGGATGTAGATCTCCTCCACCTCCTCCATTTGCAGTGACGTTGATAATCATATCGCGTGGTGTTGTGGGAGAATTGTTATCGTCTTTGGTCTTACCACTGTCACGGACAAACACAAAGCTCATTAGGCTTTTCTTTTTATCCTAAAGATTTGGGTTAACTGATTTTATTATTAACGTCAAAACTATGCCCCATAAGAGTGTTAATGTATATAGTTTGGGTTTTCATCAACACTATGCCATACAAGAGGTTTTTTAGAAATACTTCAAATATTCCGCACCTTTGGCTAGGAATGGACACAAATCTCGAAACCCAAAATTTTAACCCGACAAAAATATCTTAACCAAAATTATAAAATATTAGTTTTTTAAAAGTTTAGATATTCGAACTCGAATAAATAATATTTAAAATCCAAAAAAACATGAATAAGTATCCAAACTTATTGTCAAAAAAAGTATCCAAACTTATTAAGATTTTACTAAATATTTAGTTATGTATATTTTTATATTAATACTAGGTACTTTCCCGCGCATTCGCGCGGGCTGTTATTAAATAATGGTTATAAAAATGTTTGTTATAACCTTTGATAATATTTGTTTAATTTTTACATTTTATAATATAATTTGTCTTAAATTATATTTTATAATTGAGGTTTTTTTTATTTTGGGTTTGTGGAATTGAAGAACGATAAGTTATTATTTAATTTATTAGTAAAATGTGAAATTAGTTAAAAAGAGAGAAATTTGATAGATAGTCAATCTTATATGAACGTAGAACACTTAATTTCTAGTAACTGTTTTTATGTTTCCATTCTAAATTAAAGGTTTCTTTTTCCTATTTTTCTACTATTACAAATGTGACAATTGGAAGTAATTGCTAGTATATATTCATTTGTGATGGACATTTTCATTTTGGGATTGATTTTACTTGGAGGTTTTCAAGTAAGTTTTTCACTTGCAATTGTTTTTGAAAAACATAATTTCTTATAATTACAAGTACATCAATTTTTCAGCTTAGCTTTTAATACAATATTGAGATTAAAATTGTCTTTCTTTAACATGTGTAAAAGATTATAGTTTTATTTATGAAAGATCTATGAGTTTTCAAGTTAAAATTATGATTTGTCGTACGTAATAACCTCAATAAGTTTGAGTTGGAGTACCTATTTTTGGCATTTTATATATCTGACGAAGAATTTTTGTTATGTCTGCACGTTTGACAAAGACATGGATGAAATTAGGAAGGAAATTTCAATTATATATATATATATATATATATTAGTTTAACTTGCAATATAAGTAGATTACCTTTATGAACTACTTGAGCTACTTGGGAGGTTGTTATATGTTTCTCGATAGACAACATTTGCCATTGAATTATTGTGTTCACTATCTTTTGAGCCATTTAATATTTTTAGACCAGCTGTTGTTGTGACTCTAGAAAGTGCAACATAAAGTTGTCCATGACTAAAAACTGGCTCTTTTAAATATAATCCAACTTTTTTTAAGCTTTGACCTTGACTTTTATTTATAGTCATAGCATAACAAAGTCTAATGGGAAATTGTCGCCTACGCAGCACAAATGGCCATTCTGTATCTGATGGTGTCAATATAATTCTTGGTATCAAGACCTTCTCTCCAATATTTGAACCTGTTAATATTTCGGCCTCAATCACTCTAGTCCCAAGGTTTGTAACTACTAATCTTGTTCCATTGCATAATCCTTTTTGTTGATTTAAATTTCTAAGTAACATAATTGGACATCCAACTTTAATTGTGAGCTTGTGGTTTGGTAGGCCACTAATTCTTAGAGAGTTTATATACTCAATAGGGTATATATCATTTAATCTTGGACTCTTTTCTTCATCATGCGTAATTGTGTCAGAGCTTAAATATTCCTTTTCTTCTCCAAGTTGGATACTAAGCATGTACGAATTTATTTCATCCACTGTATCATTGCGTGGTGTTAATATAGCTCTTTCTGTCATTTGTTGTTTTTTTGTTTCCAATTTTGTGAAGTCTTCGTAAGTGTGCTGTGCAATTTCTTCTATTGCTGATGGTGTACTCTTTAGTTGTAAATTGGTAGGAATATTCACAAAATCTAAGTCTGTATTTTTTGAATTTAGATCCTTTTGTTCTGTTGATTTTCCATCACCAACGCGTAGTAACCATTTGGAAAAGTCTTTTTCTGTCCTTTTTAGTCTCATGTTATGTTGTAAAACATAAACTTTACAAGAATCCCACAATATTGAACGATTTATTGCTGCTAGTACTGTGTCTTGGCGAGTTCCTTTAGTGACCACTGGTAAAATTTGCCTAAAATCCCCTCCTAATAAAACTGTTTTACCGCCAAATGGCTTTGTTGAAGCAAAAGAGTCCTCTTGTGTCATAATATCTCGTAATGTTCTATCTAATGCTTCAAATGCAAAACGGTGCGTCATTGGTGCTTCGTCCCAAATAATTAAATCTGTTTCAACTATTAACTTTGCAAGGATTGTCCCCATTTGTATGTTACAAATCGAGTTTTCTTTAAGTTGAAGAGGTATATTGAATCGTGAATGTCCAGTTCTTCCACCTGGCAATAGAAGAGCAGCAATTCCCGAGGATGCCACTGGCAGTACAATTTTTCTTTGAGCTCGTAGTTTACTTATTATTGTTCTATACACATATGTTTTTCCTGTTCCTCCAGGTCCAGATAAGAAAAATAATTTCCCTTCATTACCCTCAACCGATTTTATCACATCACTGTATACTTCTTTTTGCTCTTCGTTAAGGCTTTGAAATAATCTTGTATGTTTTTCGATTTCTTCAGTAACATTGTACTTTCTCTCTTGTGCAATAAGAGAGTTATTTAATGCTTTTAGAACATCATTATTAGGTAATGGCATGCCTTCAAAATCCTTCAATGATTTGTCACTTTGAAGTAATAATTTCTCAATCTCTATTAGTACGTAGTTTTTAAGGTCTTCAATTGAGAATTGCATTTCCATAAATTTTAATGTCTTTCTTTGGATATATGGAATATCGTCAGCAAGATATTCCCAACAATGATTCCATAATTTTTGTGGATTACCAATTTCATTGTAGAGTAGTAAAGTGACAAATAATTGTCGCAATTGTTTTGGTGTTGCCCAGTTAGATGCTTCTTCCATTGCTTCATGCCATTCTTTGTCATCATCTAATAAGCCCCTAACGTAACATGCTTGTTTAAATGTTGGTTGCACAACATTGTCCACAGTTCTAATATCCTTGTAACTTGTGGGTCCTTTAACTATGTTTAGAAGCATTCGAAGGTAATATAACTCTCCAGCTGTTGGGTGTATATGTACCATTCTTCCAATGGTGTGACATTGTTTACGTAAAGTCCAAACCCTATCAGAATAGTTCCATACAAATTTTGTTGGGAATTGTGCATATGTTAAATCACGTCCTTCTTCATATTTTTGGTTAGCTTCAAGAAACTTTGTGAACATGGTCACATCTATATCAGACCTTGTAATAACATTTTGTAGATTGTCTGTTTCGTTGAAAACGATGTGTTGTTTATTAGGTAGGTGAATTGTTAACTTTTGTATAGCTGGCTTTCGAAAAATAATGTCAAAGGCAAAAATTCGCCACATCGCTTCGCATGCTGACAAATATCTACACTCTAAATAATTTTTAATCTCATTTACCACTGTAACCTCTTTTTTTTGTTCATCATGGTGTGAAGCTCCATTTTTATCTGCTTCAATGACAATAGTTGCTTTATCCACCCCTTTGTTAATGTACTTAAATAAGTATTTAATTGCTTTGGTTCCATTGCACCATTCCACATTTATATGTGCCTTGTACTTTTTGAGCAATTCGAGGTTATGAGGTATTACAAATCTATTGTCTAGTTGTATATCCCCTTTTATCACAAACTTTTTATCATTGCGTCGTTGGTAAGTCACATGTCTTGATTTGGTTAATTCAGTTTTTTCATTGAATCTCATAGGATAGTTTTTTGTACATATTCCTTTTTCCATGCAAGGTGAAGTCGGTCTATCTAAGCCACATGGCCCATGCATCATATATTGTTTCACTAATAAAAATCCTTCCGGATCCTTGTTTATGTCTGGTATTTCTGCTGAAATAAATTTATTAATTTGAGATGGTGTTGGGTTTGAGTATTTACTTTGTAGCCATAAGAGAATATGCACGTGTGGGAGTCCTCTTTTTTGAAATTCTATTGTGTAAATCACTGCAAAAAATAAAGCCAATGTAAATGTCAATTAAATATTTACTTTTTTTAACTATCTGCTTTATTTTGGGAAAAAAGTATCCAATGTTTAGTTTAACTTTGAAATTGCTTTTATTACTAAATTGTAATATTGTACTAATATATGTAATGTAGACAAGTGACTTACATGCTTTAGGTTTGCCAAAAAATTTTCCTTCTTGAAGATCTGCCAACATTTTTTCTAACTTTATTTTAAACACTCGACATTCTATGTCAGGTCTATCATTTGGAGCATCATTTCCAGCTAACTCCAAATGATTTTTTATTTGTTGCCAATTTGGGTTGGCTGTCATGGTTATGAAAAGATCTGGGTTTCCATACCATTTACAAATTGCCATCGCATCTTGATATTTTTCACTCATATACCTTGGCCCCCCTGTAAAAGTTGCAGGAAGAACTATTCTTTTTCCAATTGTATTGGCGTCAGTATCTCCTTCTCTAACTGCATCACAAACATTATTATACACATCTGCTCTTAATTTCGATTGATGACTTAAGAAAAAACGCATTCTTTCTTGTTCAATTGCAGTGTATGCATCTACAATATATTGGTGAAATAATCGACCAGATTTAATAATTGTCTTTCCTTCTGATAATCGAGTTTGTAGTTGGTAGGAATAATATTCGCGCATCGTGAGATATTTTCTACTTTTAAGTGTGTTTTTTTTCTCCTTGTAAGGTATACATTTGTGATATCCATCCTCGCCATAAGGAAATAGTAACGGATATTGTAATGGCATGTATAAAGGATTAAAATCACAAATTCTTTGTAGTCCCATTTGCTTATTGTCCACGATTATATCTCGTTCACCTGATGTTAATGTCATGTCCCCTACTATAAGTCCTGCTACTTCATCTGACTGTGGTAAATCATATTGTCGGCCTTTTCCTCTTAATCCAACCAATCTAATAGTTAGATCTACGGCTCCTTGTTGTTCATATTTGTCCCTTGCCTTTCTAAAAACTTGTGTTAATATATTGTGAGAATCCAACATTTCAATTAGGCCTTGTACTATTTCTTTGTCTTTTTTTTTGTTTTCTTTGTTGCCAAGAATAAATTTCAACCGATTTTGGACTTCATTTTTAGTATCTACAATATATAGTTGTAAGTATCGTGGAAACTCCCCTTCTCTTGGTAATAGTGATCCCATATTATGATAATTTTGTCCATGAATTCTGTAGTAATAAGGTCCTTGGGATTTTATAGTTTTGTCTAGTTTTGCTCCCATTGAAGTCATAGCAAAACTTGAATTGAAAATGCGTATATTTTTTTGGTAGTATGAACTTGATAATAAATGTTGTAGTAAAAGTGGTGGTTCAAGAACTTTTGGTAATGAAACACGTCCTTTTTGACAACAAATAGAAAACGATAGTGTTTCTTTACCATTTTCTTTTCCGCTACTTTCTGATTTCCATACTAACGCATCACAATTGGAGCATTGCAAGATTTCATCATCAATTGTTACTTCTGTGGAAAAATTTCAAAGAGATTAGTATTTAGACAATGTTGGAAATTTCTATTGATTTTTTTTAATAATCATAATAAATATATAAATCATTCTATTAATATGAAATAAAAAATTTATAACTTACTGCACTTTGTTGTTAAAGGATCTTTGGAAGTATTAATATTAGGCTGATACTTTCGCTTTCTCTGTATTTTTTTCTTTCCCATATTTTCTATAAATATTGTTTAGATAAATACCATTTAGGAAACAATTTCTTATAATTGTATTAATTATGTAAAATAACATACCTTGATTGTAACGCTTATTTTTTTCTTTTATAATTTCTCGACGTCTTTTTCGAGCATTTCTACTTTCCCCTTCAAATTTGGTTAAATTCATTCATTTATTTAATAAAAAGTTATCGAACTTTTAAACTATTTGGTAAAGGTTATATAAAATATTTAAAGTTGATTACCTTCTTCAATCATTGAAGTGTGTTTAAAATAATATGTCATATCCACTTAACGTAAGTTAAAGTTGATTTGCTTTAAAATACCAGAAATTTACGTATTAATAGCAATACTAATTGTATTAAAAACTTGAGGTTTTTTTCTAACGTTTATTTGTTTTAGTAATTGTGATGAAGAGAAAGGTTGGATATGTGAAGATTCATGTATTTTGGGTTTATTAATCCAAAGGTTGCAATGATTCACTTTGTATTGCTTTGAAAAGATGTGACTTTTGAGACAAAATTTAGATTAATTATTCATTAAATTATGCTTGTTTTAAATATATGCATTGTAATATATTTATTTTTTTAAATTTTAATGCTGGGTAGTTACCAAAAAAACTGTAATACTTATTTGTTAAGTCAAAGGTATTTAATAAAATTAAGATGATAGGTACGTAGCATAGTCATTTATGGAATTTGGTATTTTTGGTTTTTTAATTAAAAATTAATATTAAGTTTAAGTCTAAGTAGCCTTGATCGATTGATTTAGAATGATAGTTATAATTTATAGATTTCTATACAAAAATTGTTAAGTTGTAAGTTTTTGTTCAAAGTACTACATATTGATTTTCGTTAACTTGCTATTGCCAGGGATTTAAGTGAACTTTTTTTTTTAAATGACCCAAAAAAGTCAAGTTAACAATGATGTTAATTGTAATCGTATATGATATACGTATGTAATAACCTTTCTTAAATGTTAGATTTAATGATGAATAACTTTAAAGATTTTAAAAATTCTTACATATATCATCCTATTTTGTAAAGACAGTAAATTGTTCTTTAACTTTTATATAAGAGTTAAAAAGTAGAAAAATATCATCCTAAATTTTAAACTTAAAGACATTAAAAATGTTCTTTAACTAACTTGTAAAAATATTTTTGACTTTCCTCCACTTTATTGCTGTTGCTTTAACCTTTTCCCCTGAATTTTTGCTTTTTTATCTGCATTGCTAATTGCATTGTCTTCTTTGTTTTTCCTCTTCACATATTGTTTATTGTTTTGTACTAAAGTTGTATTAGTGCCAAATTCTTCCTTGATAACCTAATGGAATATAGACACATGGTTAATGTAACGTTCATGGCTAGCAAAAGAAAAGTAAATGTACAAACCTTGTTATCAACAGGTTCACGTTGTTGTTCCAAACATTTATTGATAACCCGAGTAACTGTAAAGGTTTTATATATTGCTTTGAAGTCGAATGGCTTTACAGTAACTTCAAAAACATATGCTTGTCCTTTAAGATCTTCAATGCATGCTGGGATTATGCCTCCTGGTTCATCAACTTCATCCTACATTGAATTCTATTTTTAAATCATTTGTTTATTGAAGATTTAATATTCAGATGTTTCTTTGTGCAGACGACCTCACTCACAATGTTAAATTAAAGGAATATACAGTGTACACACTTATAGGGATAGTTAATGAAATTTTGTCATTACCAAATATTTTTCTTCCCAAAAATGCTTACCTCTACACTTGCTAATTCTGAGGCTAATGTGTTGGTCAATTGTCTTCCATCCCTGTCAAAGATAACAAATGTTCCCCTTTCTGTTTTGTCTTCGACCATTACTTCTAAACGGTATCTGTACATGACATAATTTAACATCTTTATTGTATATTGTTGTCTCAATAGAAAATATTTAGTATATCAAACTTAAAGGTAAATACCTCACAATTCCAATAACATTAGCATCATTGCATTGGGGACATTTAAATTTGGTTTCCTCTTTTATTAATTTTTTTAGACATTTTGAACATGAAACATAGTTCCAACCATTTCGAGTCAGGATATCAACAATAGTTGCTTCACAATAGAAAACTTTATCCTAATTATTAAAAGAAAAAGTTTTAGAATAGTAAAGTAAAAACTTAAATAAAATTAAATTTGTTCAAACCTGAGATTGTTCAGTTTCAAGGAAAGATAACATATTTGATATCGTTGTTAGGCTCAAATTCTTTGGGTCCATTTCACGTTCATTCATAGGAGAAGTGGTAGTGGTGTCCTTTTTTTGCCTGAAAAGACATTAATTATTTTATATATCTATTTAAGTTATAAATAAATAGTTTTGTGGCAGAAATTACTCTGCCATATACTTGACTACTTCAGGAAGATCATCTTGAATGCAAAATCTGGTGGCTGATGTTGTATTTAGGTAAATTTCACCAGATATGATCTTAGGATTTACAGCAGTAACGATTACAATTTTTTTTTCCCTTTTTGTTGTTTTTAGAAATCCTCGAAAATCGGAAGCGATGTTATCCCATATCGATAGTCTGACTTTGGAGCCACTATAGAAAGTTAACTTAATAGTTGTCAGCAAACTTTAATTGAAATTATTTAATGTTAATAAGTGCTTACTCTTCTAGAATGAGACTGGCTGTAATTCTTCCTGTTGATTTAGTGTCACGAAGATTTGAACCCAAGATGAATACAATTTTTCCAATTACATCTATAAGAAAATTTGTAAACAATCAGGTAGTTAAAAGTAAAAAGTAACATGGTAAGGAAAGATTACCGGGAAGTTCCGCATTTGTATTCGCTATTTTAAGCAAATTATCATAACCTTGAACTCTAAATTTTGTCTTTTTTATCTTTGAATCATAGCATTTAACTTCAGAGATCTTTGTCATTTGGTTAAAGTAAATAGTGTAGGCATGTTCTGTGATTTTGTACTTCTCTTTACTTCGACCAATGTCAAAATCTTCAATTTGAAACACTGACCCTTCTCGTAAGATTGAATTGAATTTTGAGATTAACCGATAGTTAACAGATGCCTTTATCAGGTTATCCTTAGAAGAAAGAGAAAGTTTTTATGTGAATTCACATAAATAAACATGAAAAATCTAAACATGATTATCAGAAATTGTGTTTACCTTTTCATCTAAGAGAAGTAGATCCAAACTCATCAATTGGTTGCCTTTACGTGGGTTACGAGCCTCCCATAACCGAATTAATCGAACATGAATCCTTCGGTTGACTGTGGCATCATCAATTTTGTCTAACGTTAAGTATGCGTTGTTTAGTTCCTCCATTTCCTGGCAATCACAATTTTCACAAATCTCAGTGGAAGAAGTATAAAGTGGTGCCCTATAACAAAGAAAGCAAAAATTGATAATGGTTTACCTGTTTGTGTTGTAAACTTTAAATCATGTAACAATTTTGTTTATATAGAAGAAGTGAACGTCCAAGGTTGAGAAGAGGTGCGACGGTTGAATTTACTGATAAACGCGAGACAACGGTTACCAGGAAACACTAAAAGTTTAGGGTTGTGACTGTTTGTGAGGGGATTAAACAAAGTGAATTAAGATTAGGCCCAACATTTAATAGGTAGTCGACATTGTTAGTGTTAAAACAATGGGAAATAGATTGGGCCATATTTTTGGATTGTGAGCCCACATGGATAGAGTTTAAAAATGCAAAATAAGATTTGGGTTAATATATGTGAAAATCCGAAGAATTGTGATGGATGATTACGAAATAGTCATAACAACTTTGTTAAAATTAAAAATTACTATAATTTTTTTTATAATTTGTGTATTTTTATATTTAAAATACAGTCTATGTGTGCCTTACGTATTATAATATAAATATATATTTTTATTATGCTTTTAAATTAATATGTGAAAAATAACAAATAAATTAATCAAATTTTAATGTGCTTGATTTTTATTCTAAATTATTTTATAAGTCGAAATAAAATACCGATAAATTAAAACTGATTCGGCCCAAGCTGCACTCATCCGAAATTTGCTTATGCAGTAGAATTATAATATTTGTGCAATAAGTTATTAATATTTTTTTGCAAAATTGTTTAGAGTTTTAATTCCTTTTTCGTAACAAAAAAAGCAGAAGGCTAGTGACGTTCAAAAAAAAAAAAAAGCAGAAGGCTAGTGCTTGTGAGTTCTCACATCTACTTTAGCAACTCGCCCTCGGACGAAACTTAGAAATACCAAACATTAAACCAAGAGGGTTAAAGATAGAGAACCCATAAAGTCTCAGTTACTTATAACTATTTGCAAATTAATTGGAGGATTAACACTAACAAAGACCCAAACCAATCTACAATTCATGGGAATAGATCGCTGAAGGGTTTGAATAATTACCAAATTCACCAGCTCCAATTAGAACGAATCAAAAGCTCAGCCTCAATGCAATCGAGATTCCAAGACAAAGTAGACTTATATCCCAAAATTTATCACATGCAAATGTGCAAGATTTGTAGTCTCCATTTACAGTGAACTATCTCAGTAGTGGCAAATGAAGATGAGAACGAAGACCATAAGATCCACAAATTTTAGTAGAGAGATAAAGAGAGAAAGAGAGAGAAGATAGCATTCAATTTAAGTTTTTCTTCTTTGTGTAGTCATTTGAATAACCAACAACTGTGTATTACCAATTAATACTATATAATTATTAATTTTTTTTATTTAAAGTATTTTTGTTTACAGAAAAAGACACAACAAAAGAACACATATTCGATCAAAGAGCTTCAATTTCAGTATGGTTGTATAGATTAATATATATTCCAGGTTTAACCATATGACATGGGTTTAATTATATACAAAATATTGTATGATTTTGATTAAAAAGAAAATGTTTAAAAATCTGAGAAAAACGATGTTTATTAGTAATAGATATCTTTGTTTTTGTTTATTAGTTGTCTCACTAATCACATGGGAAATAATATCTTATCTTTAATTCTGATGTTAATCATTAAAACTTTGAACAGTGTTGTTTTAGTATCCAAATTTTCAAATTGTGTTATCACAATCTTTTATAATATCGGTACTATTTAAAATATTAGAAATAATACTTTCACACTTTAAATGAGGGAAAATTATGTATCTTGCCATAAATTAAAGGCAAATAAATTAATACAGAAGTATAAAAATAGAAATGTATGTCAATATTGTTTAAAGTGAAAGATAAAACAATAATATGTTAACATATATTAAGATAAATATGTTTTCTTTTTTTAAAAAAAAACTTAAGTCTAAACTTATAAAAAGCATTGCAAATTTCCAAATAAAATTAATAAAGTGGAAATAATTATGTTGAAGTTAATTTATAAAGAAATATTATACATAATATAAATGTGGAAATAATTATGTAGATAGCCGCCAAAAAGAGAAATGAGGTTTTTATTATAAGACAAGTTACAAAGGTTGTTAAACAAACATTTACAAACGAAGCTAAGTTCTAATTAAAGATAGTACAAAAAAGAGAAATGAGGTTTGGTACAAATATTAAACTTTCTTTTCCATTAGCTTTCATTAGAAGAGGTGTCAATACCCTTTCCTTTATCTATCATTGGTCTCCTTTTCAGTCTGGCTGAAGTTCTTGGTGAAGTCACATGCTTAATCTTTGAAGAGTCTTTGTTACTTCTTCTTTTTGTGATTTTTATTCCCATCACTGCTAAAGATTTTTCTTTTGAATCAAAGTCAAATGGTGTAACACGTAAAGTGAATACAAAGCTTTGTCCGACAAGATCTTCAACACATTTAGGTGTGTTCTTGTGAGTGGTCATTAAGACATTTGGATTCTATTTCAAAAACACCAAAACTTCAGTTGGAAACAAACATAAATTATGTTTGTTATACATATATTACCTCTAAAGAAACCAAATCAGCAGCAAGGATATTGACCAGTTTTGTAACATCATCATCAAAGATAATGAAAATACATTCGTCTGTCTCGTCAGCAACAATGATTTCAAGTCGAAATCTGAAAGTGTTAAAAGTTATTATAATTAAAATTTAGAGTAAATATAATTTCCCAGAAGCTAAAACTATAGGAAAAATACCTAATTATAGGAGTGAATTCAGATTTTTCACAATAACGGCAAACAAATTTATTATCATTAACTCTGATGCGGTTAAAACATGTTGAGCAAGAAATAGTAAACCAGCTTTTACGAGTCAAGATTTGTATTATCTTGGCTGTACAAAGAAATTCTTTTTCCTGCTTTTGTGATTATGTGATTAGTAATAGCAATATGTACAATTAGAAATAAATGAAAAAAGTGTTAACCTGCGGCTTTTCAAGATCAAGAAAAGTTAGTATTTGGGAGATAGACTGATAAGGAGAATCTTCTGTGGCCAAACTTATCTCATTCATAGGGCAATTTTCAACCTGTGTTTTTTGGCTGGAAAAAAAACTTATTACTGTCAAAAGTTACTTGAAATTTAAAATTCTTGCATCTAAACAAAGTTGCTCTAAGATTCGAAATTTACTTTAAATCAAGCATGGATAGAATGGACCTTAAATGTTGAAGATCAGAAACCTCATGGTTTAAGTAAAACCTAGTTGCTGGTGATGTGTTTAAAAATAGCTCTCCTAAAAAATAAGGTATGTTATTAACAGGTGATAATGAATAATTTAAAACTTCACTAAGGGACACACACCTGCAAATAGTTTTGGATTGACTGCAGTTATAGTGACATCACATTTATTCCTTTGTGTTGCCATGATTTCCCTGAAATCAGACGCACTACGATCCCAAATAGAAAGGCGAACTTTCCTGCCACTGAAATTTTTTGATAAGTTTTTGGATAAATTGTATATAAAAAAAAATATAAGCGCTTACTCATTAAGTATTAATCTTGCCATCACTTTATTTGTTGAGCCATTGTTATGCAGGTTGGATCCCCATATAGATGTTATTTTCCCAGAAACATCTACAAAAGAAGATAATATTGCTAAAATAGAATGTGTTATAATTTATATTTGAAAAAAAAAGATTACCAAACAGGAATTGGTTTGTATTAGCCATCTTCAACAAAGTCTCGTAATGTTGGATACAAAACTTGTGTCTTGGTATTTTTGGCACTTGATCCAACATTTCAGAGATAATTGTAAAATGAGTAATCTGGATTGCTATTCTAAGATCTGCTAACTTAAACCGCCTCTTATTCTTGACCACATCAAAGTTACTGATATGATAAATGCAACCTTCGTTCAAATTCCTTTTGAAGTAGCCAATAAGGCGTTCGTTAATGGTAGCTTCTATTAGACAAGACTAAGATACATAAAGAGGGTTAGAAAGTGTTAAACTAACTGGTTTTCATGTCAAGCAAAATGTGTTAAATGGAAAGAACTTACATTTTTATCCAGCAGGAGAAGATGGAGACTTAGTAATTTGTTTCCTCTGTGACGATGCCGTGCTTCCCAAACTCGAGTCAGTCGCACAACTATCGATGTCTGAATCGGATAGTCTTGTAAACGTTCAATTGTTGAGTAAGGTTCTTGGTATTTTGCCATTTTCAACTGCGAAAATCAGAAGCCAAGGATAATTTAGACGGTTATGAAGAAGAAGATTAGAAAAATAGAAAAGAATGAAGTGTACTTCTTGAATTGAACCATGAACGATCTTTTGCGCACTAAATCCTTTATATAGCAAAAAAAAGAAACAGATCTATGTAAAAAGACATGATGAATCGTCGCAATGTTTGAACAGATTAGGGTTTGTGATGGTTGGTAAGCGACTAAATGTCGGCGTTAAAAAGCAAATTGATATACACCCGACTATAATCAATTTGGCAATAAAGATATAAAGCCCAACTTAATAAAACCTGTATATGTATTTCGAATAGGTTTTAAAATAAAAGAGAAGCCCAACAAAATAATAACTTCTTTGCATTATTGTACTAAAGATATAAAGCCCAACTATAATAAAACCTGTATATGTATTTCGAATTGGTTTTAAAATAAAAGAGAAGCCCAACAAAATAATAAAAGACACGTGTCGAGCACTTGTGTAATGAAACCCATCTTTTATAATATGTATAATATTTATGGAAAAATTAAATTTAAATATTTGATTGTGTAATTTAATGGAAGAATGGTTTTTTTATGTCTTATATCTTTGTTTATATGTTAAAATTTATAACTAGGTTGAATTAGTATTAAAAATATTTTGTATAGTTTTGTACAATAATTTAATTCAAATAAAAAAATATATTTAAACGAAAAAGAAGAATTTGTTTTCAACCAATTTAACACTAATTAAAATTTTATATCGATTCAAATTACAAAAATCTTGGGCCAATCTGGTTATTTTTTCGCAAAATAAAATTCATATATCAGAATTTGATCTGAACTGAAAGCCAAAATATTCAAATCTGATCTAAAACTATAAAATATATGAACGAATTCTAAACCTCTTGACCAAAAAATCCAAAAACTCAAAAGAAAAACCCCACAAGTACGCCTAAACTATTTTGGAATAACGTGGCTCTTTAAATTATCTAGATTGATCTTCACTTTTTTCAGTCATGTATAAATTATTTCTTTTATTTTACTAGCACTATGTAATAATACGTAATCGATTATTGAAAAATTGTTCATCTAAAAGGCTATATTTTAGGCAAATGTAAAAAAATAAATTAAAACGGGTTTGAGTTACTAGGTTAATCTATGAATTATCAAATGTTGATTAAATAAAGTTGTTCACTTAAATTTTTTATAAATAATAGAAAATGTCAAAAGCTTTTATAAGGAGTAAAAACCTTTTATTTTTAACCGAATTGAATAATGTTTGAATTTTGGTTGACCAAACTATTTTAACTTAAAATTACGCAAACGTCAAACATAATTAACTTTGTTAACAATCATTTAAAAGTATCGTTTAACTAATTACTGTAGTTTTGGAAATCTATAATACAACCCAATAAAACTTCAAAAATTAAAATCCAAATCCTTAACATTTTGTATCGTCTGTTTATGTGATACCTGATATTTAAAAAAATCAAATTCATTTAGTTTTTGCATTAAAAACTTAAAACGACAACTTTTATGAAAAACGAATTTAATTATAAAATGACAATTATTTTAAAACAGAGAGAATAATAAGTTTTAGCTATTATTAGAAAGCATTTTATGAAAATTTTGAGTTTTGTGTGTTTTTTGTTTATTTTGTTGCATTTAGATCCTAATTTTACATTAAATGCATTTTAGAATACAAGTTATGCATCTGTACATATTTTATATGTTTTGAGTCATTTCGTGTATTTAGGACGATAATGCCATATTATGTAATCTAAAACTAATTGTTGAAACTTATTGGTAATTTTTAACTAATTATTTGTTAATAAAATATTATAATACACCATATCTTCACATATATAAACTGTATCAATCGTATATTTTAGTTATAGCAAATGTCTCTATACATAAACAGTGTAACATCATTACCGATAAAATTATACTTTTATTATATGGTATCAGAACAGGTTGGAAAAACCGAATATTTTTTATGCCTCTATCTGTTTCTTCTCCTTTTGCAATGAATGTCACAAATCCTGACAATACTTCAATTTCGTTGACTAATCCAGTGGACCCTGCGTCTCCGCTCTATTTTGCCAATACGAGTGGTGTTACCAAGCTTATCACTACTGACTATCTCATGTGGAGTTTTCAAATAAGATTGTTTCTTAGAGGTTATGCTCTCCTACATTTTATTGATGGTATACCTACAACAGTGACTGTTAGTGGTGTCTCGGCTGCTAGCCCACAATATGAATCGTGGATCCGTCAAGACCAACTCATCTTCATCGCTTTGCTTGGCTCTATCACCACTCCCCCTCAATCTTTACTTGTTGGTTCTCAAACCATGCTGCAAGCATGGGATACACTATCTCGTACGTATGTTCAACCTTCTCGCGGTTATATCAAACAATTGAAGGACCAATTGAAGAAGATGACCAAAGACACTCGCAGAACTGATGAGTATATGCAGATTATCAAGACCAAATCAGATCAATTGTCTCTGCTTGGAAAACCTGTTGATCCAGAAGACTTAGTTGAGTACTGATATTACTCAGATTTAATGCATTTTAGTGGGCATTTATGCCTGCTAGACTTGCATTATCTGAGCTCTTTCATTGTAAATTGGAACTTTCTAAAGACTCTCAGGTGTTCGGGTCGATTTGGATTAAAAGTGTTGAATTGCTGTTTAATTGGATGGAATCAGACTAAGTGAAGAATTGAAGAACCAATCTGGTCTCAGATTGGCGAATCTGAAGAATTGAAGTCACGAAGACTTCAGATCGATTGGTCCACCCTTGGATCGATCGGTCTGAATATCCAAAGAAACAAACAATTTGGACCGACCGGTCTGGATCTGGACCGATCGGTCCACAGTGGTCCGGAGAAGACGGACCGATCGGTCCAACGAACCTGCGAGAATTTAAGAAGAATTCCATATTTTACAAAAGAGTCCTCAAGCCTATCTAAGTTTTCCTTATTTATTAATTTACTTTTTTAGCCTATAAATACAAGGTGTTTTAGGTTTTTAGAACTTAAGCTTTATTTTATTATTTCTAAGTTTTAACTGAACGTGCATATCTGGTCTCTGTGGATTTGATACCCTTTGCTGTGCTACTTTGATATGTTCTCTGCAGTACTAGTTTAGGATTAAATTCTAAGCCTATCGAATACATCCTGGAAGGTCTTCTCGATGAGTATTTTTCCCTCTGTTATGCCATTGGCAACAGAGAAATTACTATATCCTTTGAAGAAGTTCATGAGAAACTTCTCAATAAAGAAGTAGCCATAATCTATAAATCTGCAGTTAATGATTTCTCTCATGGCACTACTAATGTTGCTCAATCTCGCACTCATCACAACACCAATAACAACACAAACGGGCGCTCCAACTCTTATAGTAACAACACTATGTCTCTGAGTACCTGGTTTCAGATCATCGCCAACAAGACCAGAGATCTTACATGCCCTATCTTGGCAAGTATCAAGCATGTGGACTCAACGGCCACACGACCAACAGGTGCTATCAATTCAACATTGTCCCGACCTCACATATCTCACCCTCGAGCCAATGTAGCAACTCAGTCTCATGAAACTTCGTCCTGACTTCTAGACAGTGGAACATCTCATCATATCATGTCTGACTTGAACAATCTATCTCTCCACAATCAATATAGTGGCGCTGATGAGGTTCTACAACCCTCTCTACCTCCTCACGTCTAATTAAACTGAATAACAAACTTCATGTTCCTAAGATTGACAAGAACTTGTTATCGGTTTATCGACTTTTTGCTGACAACAATGTTTCTGTCACTTTTGATCCCTCTACTTTTCAGGTGAAGGACCTTCACTCGGGGGCAAAGATAGTCACAAGTCCAGCTAAAGATAGGATCGTCAAGATCAACTCCATTTTCTGCTTTTTCAGCTTTTTCTAGCACTGACAACAATGTTTCTGTCACTTTTGATCCATCTGATTTTCAGGTGAAGGACCTTCACTCGAGGGCAAAGATAGTCACATGTCTAGCTAAAGATAGGATCTATGAGTTGTCAAGATCAACTCTATTTTCTGCTTTTCAGCTTTTTCTAGCACAAAACCTTCTATTTTGAATTGGAAGTTGTGTTTGGGACATCCCCACTTTCAGCTTTTAGACATAACCATTTCAAAGTATTCATTATCTTCACCTGCAAAATCAAACGATAATTTTTGTCAATCTTGTTTTATTCATAGTCATAAACTGCCTATCCATGAAAACACTATAAACTCAACTCGTCCTCTTGAACTCTTATATTCAAATTTATGGACCTCACCCTCTTCTTTATTTGATGGTTACAAATACTATTTAACCATAGTTGTTCATTACACAAGGTATACATGGTTGTATCATCTGAAGTTGCTACAACTTTTAAAAAGTTTACAGCACTTGTAGAAAACAAATTTCAACAAAGGATATAACACTATATACAAATAATAGGTGACTTTCTTGTCTTATCATCTTATTTAGCTGCTCATGGAATCTCTCACATGCTTCAATGCCAATCGAATACTGGTCTTTTGCATTCATGACATCTGCTTATCTAATCAATAGGCAACTATCCTCTGTTCTGAACTTTGAGTCGCCATATTCAAAGCTTTTTAACTCATTACCCAACCATCACAAGCTAAGAGTTTTTGGTTGTCTCTGTATTCCATGGCTTAAGCCATATACTCAACATAAACTTGATCCAAAATCTTTCTCTTGTGTTTTTCTTAGCTATTCCTTAACTCAAAGCGCATATTTTTGTTTTGATCCACTGAATTCTTGGCTTTATATCTCCATGCATGTGCAATTCTTTGAAAAAAAAAATTCTCATTTTCTAAACCACTTGCAGATCTTATCTCTACTATCTCCTCAAGTGAAGCTTCTTCACCAGAATCTGCAGAGCTGGCGTTTACACCTTTGCCACTAGCCACTACTTCACATGTTCAACCTAACGAAATAGTTCAGCCTCAGAAATTCATTCAGAATGCATAACCTGCACGACATAGTACAAGTATGTTGCCTCTACCGTATCTGAAGTCCAATGGATACGCTCTATGCTCAACAAATTAGGCATTCAACTTCAGACCAAGCCAGTTATCTATTGCAAAAACGTTGACGCTACTTACTTATGCATCAATCCTATCTTTCATTCAAGGATGAAACATGCTGGTGTTGACTATCACTTTATTCGGGGACTAGCTCAAAATAATCATCTTCGTGTAATTCATGTAGCTTCGGCTCATCAACTAGCTGATTGTTTAACAAAGCCTTTTCCACGCGCCAAGTGATAAACAGAGATTTGCTAATCTATTGTCTAGCAAATACTTAAGTTTAATTATGTCATTAAAGTACTTAAGATATCATCCAATTCAGGTAAAGTTCAACTCATTAATCCTATGTGAATCATGCTTCGTCTACGCCATTAAGATTGTCGGTTTAAACATTCAAACATGCACAATTTAAAAAGTCAAATAAAAGTTAACAATTCAAAAGTCAACAATAATTAGAAAAAGTCAACAGAAATTAAAACTTGATAA
>OVBE01003027.1:0-28297 GCA_900406425.1 Iberis pinnata | reverse complement strand
ATATATAATATTTTAACCACAAATATAACATGATATTTGAGGATTGATGTGATCTCAATTTAACCAAATTAATGTTAAAGTTTTATTATTTGATGATGTAATGTTATTTTAATTGTAAGGTAAACATTTGATTTAATAGCATTATGATTTATATATAGATTTTGTATAGAAAATTACGAATTAGCATCAATTTGTAATTTTTAAAAATTTAAGATACAGTTAGTAATAAAATAAGAAAAGAATATGTGTACAATATTCTTTGATAGAATAAAAAAAAATGAGTAATAGGCCGGAGCAAAATCCAACTCCATGTTGAAGTTAGTTTATAAATAAAATACCATAATAATGCAACAAGTGAAGTCACTAATGACCTATGAGGCAAAGAGTAGACACTTTGGTGAACGACCAAATTAGTGATGTGATATTGTCTAAGGCAAAGCTATGATAATATATCACGTTGTGTTCATGTATGGAAACAGTAGATAATTGATGACGTATATGTCTCCTTGATATTTATTACTTAAAAGAGAAATTTGTGTGCAATATACAACCACAAAGCTCATCTACTTGGGCCAACTTGCAAAAGAAATTTGTTTCCCTTCCAGGTACTAATATGTGGCAACAACAATACAAGAATCAATAGTAAAATCGAAGGTTTTGTGAAGGCTATTAAAAACCTGTTCAAGGCTGAAGTTGCTTGATATGTGTGATCTGTTTTCCTGGGTTCAAACCCTTTGGACAAGCGCGGGCACAGTTCAAGATTGTATGGCATCGGTAAAGCTTGAACTCATCATCAATTGCCTCGAGTCTTTCTTTAGTGTACTCGTCCCGACTATCACTTATCCACCTGCATATGAGGAACAACTCTCCTTGTTACAAACATCTAAAGATCAAAACTTTCTTTAATGACTCGGTCATAATCGGCTTCCCAAACGAACATGTGATTCTAAACACCAAAACAGCAAACTACCCTTGGACCAAACACATAAGTGGAATCAATAATGTAGTTAACAAGTTATGCAGAACCTTTTTAAAGTGAAACATATAAATTCTCCAAGCAGATTTCTAATCTTACAAATTGCAACCAATTCCCCAAAAGAAATCCAATTGCTATAACTAATCACTCAACAAATACTATCTTTTTTTGAGTTACCTATTGGCGTGTAATAAAGCGGCTGGGCCAAGATAAGACTCAGGGTTCCACCAATAACTGGGACAGGATGTGCTACAGCAAGCACACAGGATGCATTCATACATTCCATCAAGCTTAGCTCTATCCTTTTTGCTTTGTAGAATCTCTTTCCCAGGCTCAGATGGTGGATTCTTCCTCTTCAACCACGGCTCAATACTCTTGTACTGGTTGTAAAAATTGGTCATATCCACCACCAGATCCTTAATCACAAACATATGAGGCAACGGCGTGATTGTTGTCTCCGACGCTCCATCTTCAATCTTCGTTAAACACGCAAGTCCGTTGCATCCATCAATGTTCATAGCGCATGAACCACAAATTCCTTCTCGGCATGATCGACGGAAAGTGAGCGACGGATCCATCTCGTTTTTGATCTTAATCAAAGCATCTAAAACCATTGGACCACAATCCTTGAGATCAATTTGGTAATCCTGAAGTTGAGGCTTCCCAGGATTATCCGGATTCCATCGGTAGATCTGGAACGTCTTCAAGTTCGATCCTATTGCTCCTCCGCCGCCAGATGAAGCCTTTGATTCCGCATTAGTAGTCGAAGCTGTCCACCTCGCTGGAATCAGCCTCGCCGCTGTGGTAAATTTCGACGGCTTCGTTCCTAGCAATCTTCCGATCAAACCAGACGCCATTTTATCAGTGAAATAAAGGAAGGAAGATGATTGAAAAAGACTGAAAATTAATAAAAAGTATTAATTGAGAAATTATATAGAAGAGAGAGACGAGGACATGTACGTGTGTGTATTTATAAATGTGAGGCTTTAGCTTCATCTACGTACAAGAGCCGTAGATCGATTGGACAAGTAACTCTAACATCAATTTTGACCGTTCATTTTTGCATACCAACTTATGTTAATCGTGGTCAACACATCAGTGGATTATTTCCAACGGCGCGTGCTCGTCTTGATATGTGTAATTGAATTATCTAATACGTGGCCTTCTTTCATTGGATTATCAGCCCCAAAGAACTACGTCCTGTTTGGTACGAGTGGTCAAAGTTTCCGTTAAACCCACTTTATTTTATTTTTTTTGTCAAAAAATCCACTTTATTTAAAATAGTAGTTTTGCAATGAAGCATTTTATGATATAGAAAAAATTGTGTTTAGATACTTTTGAAGGAAAAAAATTATTTTATTTATGATATTTATTACTAAAAATAACTAATTTAGTATGGAGACAATTTGTATACATCTTTTATAAAATGGTGAATTTGCGAAATGTACATATCTTTGACAAAATTAGGTAGATGTACGTAGCGCTGTATAATTAGTTTTTTGGTAACAATATGCTCAAGATATCTCCACATTACCCTTCTTTCAATCACACGCGCTTGGAGAACTAGCTGCACTTTCTAGTTGTATATGAGAGAAGAGTCAGACGGCTATGTCATATCAACGATGTCGTCTCCATATGTCATAACACTATCGTAACAAAATAAATAACACATTTCGAATTCCCTCCCCTCCCCAAAAAAATAAAATAAAAATAAAGTCCAAAGCGAGATTTCTATATTAGCCTTAATAAGCTAGGTATTTGTCTGTACAAACAAAAATATAACTCCGATGGATGGTATACCAAACGCGACGTTGGTGGACGGTGTAAGAAGATTATCGGTTGTAAGTGATATAGTGATTAAAAAATGTCAACTTGTTTATTATACACCGATCTGTTTGAAACAGAATGAATATGTTCTGAAGTTTTATTTTAAACTTAATCGTGCAAATCCGTTTTACAAACCTTTACTGTTTGCTTGTCTGTCTTTGTAGAAGATGATAAACAGTAAACATCTTAAAATGAAGGCTGGATTATTATAATTTTGAACTTTAATGAAAAATGTCAAGATTTTTATCGCAACCCTAAAAGAGAATCCAGAGGTCAAATATATTCATATGTTTGACCCATGGGAAAATACCGTAAAATTGATAGTGTTATGAATCAAAATTACGGTAAAGTTTAAGATAGTGTAATCCATTCCTGACACTAGTAAATTATCTATACCACCTATTGTAACCGATATATACAATATAAGAAAAGTAATGTGAAAAACTTAAGAGCATGCATTGTAAGCATAAACCCTAAAAGAGGAACGTATACCCTAAAAGGGAAAAGAAACCCAAAAGAATTAAAAATAAACTCTACCAGAGCACAAACTAAATCCTACCAGAGAACAAACTAAACCCTAGTAGGGAACATTAAACCCTACAAGGGAACTTTGGGTCAAGCTAAAAATAGTAAAATCCATCTGTGACAGTGGTAAACTATATACATACCACCTATTTTAACCGATATATAAACTATAAAAAGAGTAAACTATAAAATAGTAAAATCCATCAGTGACAGTAGTAAAATATCTGTGACAGTAATTGTGTTGACTATAATGACCACCCGTTGGTACATTTTCTTTTTTTATTGGAGATCTTAGATTATCCCATTGGGACGAGGCATCCATTTCTCGAACCACCACGTTTTCTAAGTTGGCATCGGGAGGGTTATGACAGACAACTTTTCGAATGATTTCTCTGTCAGATCATCCGATCCGAAGTTGTTGTCGCCTTTCCGCTCAGGTGATTGTGACACATTTTCTTTTTCATATGTCAATTGTAGACTTTTAGTGTAGAGAAGCATATAAATATTTTCGCAAATGGAGAGAAGCATTACAATGTGTTATAACCGGTGACAAAGTTTTCTCCCATAGGTTGATGATTTGGTTCTTTTGATGGAGATATAGGTCTTTCAAATCTTTGAACAACTTGTCAAGCCTTGTGTCAATATGCATGATGATACTCTAGGTGTATCCTTCATGAATTGGTATGTTTTGCTTTTGTATCAGTTATGCGACCTTACGAACGAGTAAATCGTCATCAAAAGGCGATGTTCTTTTCGGCACAACAGATGCTCGTACAAAGGCTGATGGGTCATCCAGACCCTTTTCATGGTCATCCGTATCATCTCTGTCGCTATCTTCTTCTTCCTCAGTTCTTTGCAATTCTCGTGCCCGTTGTTGTGTTTCAATGACATATACAACACGCATACCACCAGTCCAAAAGTTAATTTCAAACGGAAAATATTCTTCTATTAATGTTAGAAGGTAATCAACACCAGTATCATGTTTGTCAGCATTGATTTCAATGTCCTCGACTAACTCTGGTGCCTTTTTACTCAGCAACGATATCATTGGAACCTGTGTAATAATCATATAGGACTATTAAAACATATTAGATTGTTTTTCTTAGTTGGAGTACTGAACATTACGTAGTAGTTTGACTATTATAAGAACTGCCACTTACTTCACCAAGAATGTTAAGCGACCTGAACGTCTTGTTCTTTAGGTGCAAACTCATTTGACTTATAAAAGAAACAATCTCTTGGATCAATGCACCGTTTTTCATCATGGACTAAAGGACATCATTTTGAACAATTGGACGGCAACATGCTAGAGTAACTATAATCATGGCATCGGGGAAGCCTTGTATAGAAGTCGTAGGCTGCATGTAGCTGAAATCGTCTTTTGATTTGGTGCTCTCAACAGTGAAGTAGAAGGATTCCCTTCCCCGCGAGTATTTAATAAAATCTTGGATGTCTAGTAGGTGTTGAACCCTCTCTTTAGTTATTTATGTGTTGTTGGATATTGGGCACATTATTCCACCAACCAGAAGAAGTAGAGCTAGACGTAGCCTTGTTTCTGGATCCTTGTACTTTTTTCCCTCGATCAGTTTTCTGTGTATCCATGAAAAGTTGGTTTTTTTCACCGTCAAACAACTTGTTCCAAACGTTGTCAAGATTTTTACTCGCTTTTTTACTTTCCTTTTTGTTTTTAAAGGCGTAACTTTTATCCTATTCATTCTCCTACGAGCAATTTAACCCAGTGAAAATAGCAATATCTTAAATACCATACCGTATAGGTTTCCTGCAAAAATCCACCATAGTTCGGTTTTCTTCTTTGTCACTAACTGTCTTGATAACAAGTAGTGGAGAAAAACGAGGGAGAATTCATGATTCTCCATTTGCAAAATCGGTTTGAACTATGAGTTCATTAAGAAGTTCAAATCATCTGGCTCTAATGCTTGCTTTATATGCTCTACAGCGCGAAGGTTGAAATACTTATTTACTCTGGCTCTTCTACCAGGCTCATGATTTAATTGAAATAGTCGGAGAGGAAGTTCATGGCATGTATCTTCATCCATCTAGACAATGTAATGCGAAAGTCACATAACGTTAATACTCATATTACTTTAACAAATAGTCAATATACTGGGGGAAAAACATTGGTAGGGGTGTGCAATCTGGGAAGAAGATAAACAATATCATACTTTCTAAAGACCATAACCTATATCAAGATGAAACAGAGAGTACATTTTTTGAGAGACGAAAAGACAAACATGCAATAGAGAAAAAGAGAGGACAATATTATTAATTTCTATGTAACATCATAATTTTAGTGATTATCATAATCTGTATATAAATCCCCAAAAAGTTTGTGAAAAAGGCGTATTAAAGAAGACAAGTTCGTCAAGCAGAACACTAATTTTGGTGTTGTTTATGGTAATGTTGAAGTAATTTCCGAGAATATAAAAGAGTAAAGTGAAATTTACCTTCTGTAAAAAAACCTTAGACGAAACTATTGTGATTTCGTTTGATAGTCGCAGGATTCATTCGAACTGTAGAAGAAGATTACTGTTACCCTCGCTTTCTCTTTGTTAAAATATTGAGAAATTTTGAATGAGGGGATGAGTTACAAAATTATTTAACTTTTTGCAATTGAGAAAATTAGAGAAAGGAAGTTAATGGCGACAGTTGAGTTCTGTTTCCGAAAAATCAAAGGAAAGAGAAGAAAAAATGGGATTGATATTTTAAAATTAAAATATTCTTCAGAAAAAGTAATTTAGTGCAATAAAGTAATTGTTCATGCAATTAGGAGAGATAGGATAGGCGTAGATGACATTTTGTTAATTTTAGCATATAATATGTATATATGTTACAATTTCCCATGATAAAATATAGTTTATTATGCAAAATGATTATATGGAATATATAGAGTAGAAATAATTATTACCTCCAAAAGAGTTTTGATCAATAGAAAGATCTGGAACTATTAATTTCTTTTGTGTTCGGTTTTAGAGTTATATTGTGTAAGCATCCCACAACAATATGAACATACAATATATTGAAAATTAAAGAATATGTAAATGGTTAGCAAATGTATAAAATTAAGAAAAAATGTTAATAGTTTATCTATCTATTATTGCTTTCTCCTAATTTGATTAGTGTGAGAGTAGATTTTCCCCCACACAAAATCAAATCGAAATATATGAAGTAAGAAGAATGAAAGTGTTTGATTTTATTTGATAATAATTGTGATTACAATATTCTTCTAGGTGTTTACAAGTTTCTCTCAAAAAATATCTAAGTTTACAGAAAGTCTGAGGTCTTTTTGCTGGACCCCTTGGTGATCTCTTATAGGGCTCTCCATGCGATCTCTTAGAGCATCTTCTCTCTTTAATGCTCATTCAATTCCCTTGATTTGCTGTTACATTCGTTCAAATTCTCCGTAGTAACAATCTTTTCTGGACAAATTTCATGGTCTCCTCCTGGGCTTGGTCCTTCAGGCTTTTTACAGCTCTTCATAGCCCATTCTTCTTTCAGCTTGTGGTGTGCTACGCCGGCCCACTCTCATGTCCCTGGCCCATGTTGAGGCTCAGGTTCCGACCCGTCCCTCTTCCTGGTCCAAACGCCGGTTAATTCTCCTTTTTCATCCTATGGGCTCCGCGGTTGAGAATTAAGCTCAAGTGAAATCTACCCGAGCCCAACAAATTGACCCTGATCAATTTGTGCCCTCACATTTTGCCCCCCCCCCCATTCCATCAATGAACATTTTCTTTTGGTGGAATCGTTAATTTCTCGTTATTTCAAGATTATACGAGGCTTGAGTGAGATTTCATGATACAGGGCGGACTTAACAGCGGGGGAAAAAGCTAAGAATCACGATTCTTAAATCAGTCCTTTAACTTTCTCACCCACCTCGCTATTTAAAGTGACAAGACCACCATGTATTTTATCTTTGCTCAACTACTTCTTTTTTGGTCCCCGTGTCCGAGTTTCTACATGACCAACTAGACTTCTTCTACTCCCAATTCAAGTCCTCTTATAAGGTACCATTCTCACTTTTCTCTCAAAGTTTTTTTTTAACTTGACATCCTCTTAAAATTATTTGTGTGTTCTTGAGTTTCTTATTTCTTTCTTTTGAAATTTACCAAGTTTGATATGTTTTATGGGTTCAAATTTTGATAAAACCGTTTTTCACCATTAAGCCCACTGGATTTTAGATCAAGAGATTTTTTATCACAAGTTTTTCACTTGTTCTTCCATGTAAATTTTTTTATATTCTCATTCTCTTCTACTTATTCCACATTTTAATCTTCTTTCACTTTTAATTTTATCCCTTCCATCTTACTTTTTCTTTCTACCTCCTCTCCCCTCCTTTTCTTGCAAAACTTACTCCTCCTTTTCTCCTCTTTCTTTTTCCCTCTCCCTTTTTACTTCTTGTTGAATTAAGACTTAACAATCAGGTTAGGTCTTTGATCTTGTGAGTTTAAGTTTAGGAGATCTCAAGAAGAATTTTATATATATATATTTTTAGAGTAATTACATAGGTATTTATACTAAGAATACATGCTTAAAACCCTAATTATATGTTTTAACCTAATGGGCTTCAAGCTGGAAAGCCCAGCTCGTCAGATCGGCCCAACTTAGCTTCAGGCCTTCTAGGTCGCCTGTGGTTCTTCAGGTCGTCGCCCACCTGGGCCTTCAGCTGAAATGGGCTTTTGGGCAGTTGCTAAACCTGGTATCAGTAGTTAGTCTCTCTAGGTCGGCGACGGCGCAGCAAGTCGTGATTGAGCTTCCATAAGTAAAAGTTTATTTCTGTTGAAGTGCATTTAATGCTTTGTAGCCTTTTGCGAATCGTTTTCGTAGGAGAAACTGGAACGTCGCACCTTTATAGATTCCCACGCGCAAAGATTTTGTTTCTCGGTAACCGTCATCTTCCAGGGGTATAAATACCCCCTCGCACCATCATTCTTATACTTCACTTTTTTCCATAGTTTCCTTCGCAGGTACAATCGCTCCCCCCTTCTCTCTTCTTTCTCTCTCTAGAATTTTCAGCTCGGCGGGTTATTTGTAACAACTCGCTAACTTTGCAGATATTAAATTATGTCTACCTCGCGTATGAACCCTAATGAGTCTACTGCTTCTCGCGACGATCTAAACGCCGCCGACCTAGAGGTTGCTCTTGAAGAAAGAGCTCCCCAAGGGAACTGGATCCAGCCAGATGACGAGCTGACCGGTCTCGCGCCTACCAATTGTATGGAACGAACAATCCGAGATCTCATTCGGGATTTCTCCTTCTTTAACGGGATCCCGTTACGGATGCCCAAGCCTCATGAACGACCTTGGGATTGTCCCCAAGGTTATATATGTTTGTATGAATCCTTTTTCAGGAAGTGTCATGTTTGGCTCCCCCTGCCGAAGTTACTGATCTCGTATTGCGCGAGATGGAAGATTGCCATCTCGCAGTTATCTGCTCCTTCAATCAGGCATATGATAGCCATAATGGCTCATGCTCACGAGTTCGAGGTGAAGGTCGACGTCTGGTTCCTGGAAAACATGTCGTCAATCAACCTAGTGGTGCAGAAGAAAAAAAAGTTGAATACGAGCTTCATGTACATCAACTTCAAGCCTAAGTACAAGCTGATAAAAACGAGTTTGGACACGAAGATCCACGATTGGAAAAGAAAATATTTTTCCTAAAGGTGGTCCTGGAGTCTGTTGGCAACGTAGGAAGGATCCTGAAAAGGAAATAGGCAGAGACCTTCGGTAGATTCCACCTAGGACCGCCGAGGTGACACTTGGAAAAATCCGATGATTCTAACTTAAGTTTGTTTTGGTATTTTCAGAACTGCATTTTAACTCTGGTCCCTTTCCGCTGAACTTTCTTGAAGACTTTGCGAGGATTCAGGAGGCAGGAATCTACCACATCGATCAATTCAACATCGAGCGTATCGAACAGAGCATCCCGTTTATCAACTCAGGTGAGTTTATGCAGTTACCCACTGTCTATTTAGAGGAATATCCACCTAACTGTGAGTTGATACTTTTCAGCCAGTTGGGAGCTCAATCCCTGTCCTGTTAAGAAAAGCAAGAGAATGGGACGTCCAAAACCTATAGTCGATTATGCTGCCAAGCTAAGGAATTTAGCTTTTAGCTCGAAGAGGAAACAAGAGCAGACATCTGGTTCCGCAGGCAGTGAAGATCCTTGTCTTCCGCTGGTAACCAAGAGGAGACGCCAATCCAACTGGGATCGTGACACTCATGAAGTGGTGGTCATCGACTCGGGAGAAGAGCCGAATTCAGCCATTATTCTAACTGAGGAACATGGCTCAAGAGAAGAGGTCCCTGCCGAGGGACAAACAAAAAACGGGGGTGTTTATGCTGGGGAACACCAACAAATAGAAAATGCTCCTGAGGAGCAACAGGAAGTTCCTGCAACGGGAACAACTTTAGGGACAAGTGTCCCTGTCAATGACCTGATAATTCCACCACTTTCTCTCACCGGTGGAACACCTACAGTCTCTCAGATTCTAGGAGAAATGACTGGGGATATAGATCCCATAGATGGTGGTTTAGAGACCTTCGCCCAAGAACTGCCTCATCTTCCTGGCGCAAGTGGTGATGATGAGGATGAAGTAGAAGAGAAAGAAGAGGAGGATGAGGCTGCAAATCCTCAAGATGTCGAGGGGGAAGCTCCCAGTCAGCGAGGCAGGACAACTCGTGGGGGAGCTGGGCGTTCTCATTTACGCACAGAGGCATGCTGTTTGCGCAAGATAGGCAGGCGTGCGCGGGTTTAGTGAATCGCCTCGGGGCCAACGTTCTGATCATCCTTACTGTAGATCAACTGATGATGCCTGAAATTTATGAAGCTCTATCACGACAAGCTTGCAAGGTAGGTCCTCTTCTTCTCTTTCTTATTCTTTGTTGGTGAGATCATATAAGTTCTAACTCCCATATTTGTTTGGTATGCAGACTCTGGTGACGACCAATGAGCTCGTCGCCTTTTATGAGAATAAACTCTGAGCCTTATCCGGTAATGAGGACGAGCTGGTCAGGCTGTCGAAGCTGGTTGACCAAGGCAAGAAATGGATTGTTGAAGATTGGCTAAAGCTGAATAAACAAGAGGAGGTGATTAAACAGCTGACTACCCAGGTAGCTGTCATAAAGAGGATGCTGAGTGAGACTACGACATCTGCTACCAAAGACCTTGCCGCTCTGAGCGCTGAACTCGAGGGCACCTACAAGTTTGCTATGGCGGAGCTCGTTAATCAGTAAGCAGCTCGGGACTAAGCAGGTGTTGAGTTCTTCGAGTTGCAAGAGGCTTATGTTGCTCTCGAGAAATTGCATGAGAGCTAGATGAAAAGGCTCGCTAGATGAAAAGGCTCCGTATTCCCTGAGCTTTTCAAGTCGTGTTAGCCCAGTGAGAGACTCAGGTTGAGTGTGCAACAAAGCTTGAGAAGCTTCAGCATCATGTGGAGGACCGAGACAAGGTCGATCCTGTCATCCATTCCTATTCCCAAGCTAAAAGGACTTTGGACTGCCTCCGGATTATAGTGGCAGAAGGCGGCGTGGTACCTGCTGAATTGATGGCGAAGCGTGAGGCAGATGTTGAGAAGTACAAGGTCTAGTACGATCAGTTAGAAATAACCAATGTGACACTTGAAGACTTCATCTTCCGGCCTGCGTTTAACGAGCACAACTCGAACTTAATTCGTTCCACCCCCAGAAGCTCTGATGCTCCAGCAGAGGTTCCGCCTGCTACTCCAGTGACGCCGAGGGTGTAGCTGCTCCTTTGGAGCAGCTTTCACAGTTTTCTTAGGATTAGGGTCGGTATGCCTTGTACCTCTTGTGTTCTTTTGGGGTAGTTTATCGTTTTTCTTGGGATTATGACCTGCGTTGTTTGTCGGCGGTCGAGCTTGTTGTTTTTAGAAGGACTTATGTTTCCTGATTCGTTAATCTGTTAGGTCGTCTTTGTTTCTCTTTGCGAACCATGTAATGTTGGTCCCTTTTGATAGTGGAAATAGAGCCATAGCTCGGTGAATTCTTTTGCAATATTTGTCATGTTTCGCATTCCTAGCTCGGTAAACGTGTCTGTCTTAGCTGACACTTAACAAGAATGAGAAAGCTTTGATTTCACTATGTTGGTTGTTTGTGAACCAGAGTTCGGCTCTTTTATTTTTGACAAAGTATGTGGTTAAGGTAAATGGATGTTTCTCTAGTTCTTGTGCGAACTGAACATTCACCCGATCAAAAGCCGAAAAGAGGCGACCTACATATCGTCCTTTTTGACAAATGATCTATCGACAAAAACTTTAGTTTTATCAAATACTCTCGGTAAAAGTACGCGAGTCGGAACTCTGCTTTTAGGTGGAGTCTAATGCTCGAACGTTGTAACTTTGCACACGCCCAATTCTCGTCCTTAGGAGTACGCGAGTCGGAGTTCAGCTTTGAAATGGAGACTTAAGCTTGAACGTTGTAACTTTGCACATGTTCAGTACTCATCTTTAGGAGTACGCGAGACGGATCTTGGCTTTTTTAAAAAAAATTTGGTATGTTGGAGGTTTCAGGATAACGAAAAATGCCGAGATTCTGATTTGAGGATCATTGAACCTGTAATCAACATTCCTATCTAGCATAATATATGTGCGAGTTGTTGCTCAGCTTTTTGTATATATATATTTTTAAAGATAGTTGGTACGTTTAGATACTTCAGGATTACGAAAAATGCCGAGATTGATTTGGAGATTGTTGATCATGTGATCAAGGTGGTTTTTATTAATTGAAATAGATGCACCCAGTGGGTTGCCTACGTACCCTGATAACAGGGATCAAGCCATGTCTTAGTTCATGGTATAATGGAACCTAAGAATAAAATCTCTTAAGTTTGGTAGCATTCCAAGAGTTCGGGATTGGCGTTCCGTTTTTAGCTTTCAGTTTGTACACTCCTGGTTTGACTACCTTGGATACTTCGTATGGGCCTTCCCACCGAGCTCCCAGTTTACCGGCATTTTCTTCTAATGTATTTACGTAGGTCATGCGTAAGACTAGGTCTCCTACTTTGAACCTTCTCAGTTTCACGCCTTTGTTGTAATATCACATTGTAGCTTGTTGATAGGTGTTTATCGTAACAGCGCTCTATCTTGTATCTCTTCGATGTCATCGAGTGAATCAAGTAGCATTGCGTTGTTGGTGGCTTTGTTCTCTGGCAGCTTGTCTCGGCGTAAACTGAGTACTGCTGCTTTGGATGGTGCTAAGGCTTCAATTCTGTGTGCTAATGAGAAAGGGGTCTGATTGGTGGATTGCCAAAGTGTAGTTCGGTAGGACCATAAGATGTCGTCTAGTTCGTCGACCCAGAGTACTTTTTTAGAATCGAGATGTTTATTTAGTCCGTCAACTATGGATTTGTTGATGGCTTTAGCTTGCCTATTCGCCTGTGGATACCTCAGCGTATATTTATTTAATCGGATATTCCACCTAGAACATAAGCAATAAGTAATCTGTTAGTGTTAAATAATGTAGTTCGGTTAATGGTGCGATTGGTTCTCCGTCTACCTGTTACATAACGCCTAAACTGTCTTTGCACAGAAATTGGTACCGTTGTCAGTCATGATTTCATAGGGGATGCCGTGCCGGCAGATTATATTTTTCCATATGAAGTCATGTACCTGCAATGCTCATACAACGTAGGTCATTGACGACTTTGTGTATTTTTGGATTTTATCGAACTGGAAGTCCATGGTAGTTTAGACATGAAACCTGTTTGGCCTTGACCGAGGTATAAGATTTTGCTTCTACCCATTTGGTGAAGTAATCAGTCATTACCAGCAGGAACTTGTGCTTGTTTGTTGCGATCGGGAAAAGTTCTACTACGTCCATTCCCTACTTCATGAATGGGTAGGGGTTTGCTGAAGCGTTTAGCGGTTCGGTGGGTGCGTGATTGGTCGGTCCGTGTCAGTGGCACATCTCGCATTGTTTGGTGAACTCTTGGCTATCGCGCAGCATCGTTGGCTAGTAGTGTTCGTGCTTCTTTATTCTTAGAGCTAGGTAGCGTCCACTAGAATGACTCCCGCCTGCTCCTTCATGAAGATCGGCAAGGACTTACTACACATCGTCTCCGTTAATGCACCATAGCAGGATTTCTGAAGTGGATCATTTGTACAGTTGTCCATCTACAATGGTGTATCTCGCGGCTTTGACCCGAAATCGATGTGCTGTCCATTTGTCTTCTGGTTCGTTTCCTGTAACGATATAATCTGCTATCTTGGTGCGCCAATCAGGTTTGCTGTGCTCGCCTTGTTCCTGGTCAAAAAAGATTAGTTCGTCGATGGCGTTAACCATCATGGTGGTGATGCTTGGTGAAGTTATGTACTTCATAGGGATAGTTCGCTTCAGTTCAAGTTTGTTAGTGGATGCCATGTTGGCCAATGAGTCGGCGAGTTGGTTCTCGTTTATCGGGATTTTGTGGAGCTAAAAACTGTTGAACTCGCCTGCTTTTTCCTGAACCATCTGGTGGTATTGTAGCATCCGATCATTCTTCGTGGCATATTCTCCACTGAATTGGCTGGTAACAAGTTGAGAGTCGCAGAAGGCGTGTATGCGCAAGGCGCCAAGGTTCTTGGCGAGTCACAATCCGGCTAGTAGTGCTTCGTATTCTGGTTCGATGTTAGATGCTTCAAATTTGAACCTAAAGCTTGCTCGAGTACCTCTCCGGTGGGTGATTCAAGTCGGACACATGCACCTGATCCTTGCTTCCTTCTTGAGCCATCGACTTAAAGGTTCCATGTCTCTGACGGAGGCTGCTATCTGTTATCTCTGGTGGGATCTCGGCTATGAAATCTGCAAGGACTTGGGACTTGGAACATGTACGATTTCGATATTCCACGCCATGATCCCTGAGCTCGACTGCCCATTTGGTTAACTTGCCAGACTGGTTTGGGTTATGGAGTATGGTTCGAAGCGGTTGGTTACTGAGCATGACGATGGTGTGTGATTGGAAGTAGGGCCATAGTTCTCGGGCTGCAGATACTACTGCTAGAGCTATCTTTTCAATGGCCAGGTATCGCGTCTTTACATCGTTTAGCGACTTGCTGACGTAGAAGATTGATTTTTGCTCTCCTTGGTTTTCTTTCACGAGGACGCCACTGACGGCTACCTCGCAAATTGCAACGTATAGGTAGAGGATTTAACGTCTTCTGGTTTGGCAAGCACATGGGAAGTTGTTAAGTATGATTTGAGCTCTTCGAATGCGACCTGGCACTTCTGATCCTATTCGAAGCACTTGTTTCCTTTGAGGATCTGATAAAATGGTAAACTTTTGTCGGTGGATCGGCAAATGAATCTATTCAGCGCGACGATGCGACCTGTAAGGTTCTGTACTTCTTTTTTCATCCTTGGTGCTGGGAGGTTGAGGATGGCTCCTATCTGCTTCGGGTTTGCTTTGATTCCTTTCTTAGTTATGATGTACCCAAGAAATTCGCCTGATGTGACTCCGAAGGTACACTTAGCTGGATTAAGTTTCATTTCGTAAAGGTTGAGTGTTTCGAAGCACTTTTCCAGGTGTTGCACGTGGTCCTCGGCCTCAGCAGACTTGACTAGCATGTCGTCAATGTAGACTTCCATGGACTTGCCGATCTGGTTAGCGAACATTTTGTTCACCAGATGTTGATAGGTGGCCCCTGCGTTTTTGAGTCCGAAAGGAATTACCTTGTAGCAGTATGTTCTCCTGTCTGTGATGAAGGCCGTCTTTTCTCGATATGCATGATGCATCATAATCTAATTATATCCAGAAAACGCCTCCATAAAAGAGAGGAGCTCGTTTCCTGCTGTGGCTTCTACAAGCCTGTCTATGTGAGGCAAGGGAAGGTTGTCTTTGGGGCATGCCTTGTTGAGTTGGTGAAATCAACGCATACACGCCATTTTCTGTTCTTTTTTTTACAACGACTGGTTTAGCTAACCATTATGGATATCTGACCTTGGTGATTGAGCCGGCTTTCAGGAGTTTTTCTACCTCATCATTGACTGCGTGAGAGCGTTCCATTCCCAATTTGCGATGTTTTTTCTTTATTGGCTTGTAGGTTGGATCGACATTTAGCTCGTGACAAGTGATGGAAGGGTCAATTCCCTTCATGTCATCCATAGTCCAGGCGAAAGTGCTGGCGTTCTTTCTTAGTAGGGAGATTAATTTAACTTTGATGTTTTCGGCCAGTTCTTTCCCGATTCCTGTGGTGCGGTTTGGGTGTTTGGCGTGAATACTGATTTGTTCGACTTTTTCTAAATCTGGTGTAGAGTTATAGGTCGGCTGAAAGTTGTGGGTTTTCTCCGATACCTACAAGGTTCTCATACGGTGTTATGTTAGGAAACAAGTCCGAGCTACGCGCTGATTTCCCCTAATCGTCCACGTTCCTCTGCTTGTTGGGAATTTGATGCACTAGTGGTAGGTTGATAATACTGCCTTCATGGAATAGAGCCATGGCGTACCTAAGATTACATTGAGCGCTGAATTTTTCTCTATCACGACGAATTTAACCATTTGGATGGAGCCCCCGGCCTGAACGGGCAGTTTGATCGTTCTAGTGGATGAAACGGTTTCGCCACTGAAACCTGTGAGCATTTTGCTGCCGTCTTTGATTAGGTCGGTGCTGATTCCCATGTTGTCTAGCGTTTCTTTGAAGATGATATCCACCGAGCTTCCTATATCGACTAGTATTCTAGCTACCTCTGTGTTCGCAATGACCAGCTCGATAACTAGGAAGTCGTTGTGAGGTTGACTTAATCCTTTTAGGTCGGCATCTCCAAACTCAATTGGTTGGGAGGTCGGCGTAATATTCGTTTGTTCCTTTTATGTAGTGACAGCTCGTCGTTCAGATTTTCGGATAGATCTCACCGAATCATTGTAGGAAGTTAAACCACCCATGATCACGTTGACTCGTCTTCTTGGTAGCTATCCTTCCGTAGCTCGATCATCAGGGCTACGATCTTGAGTTCAAGTGGGAGGTGTTATATCATCAATAGTATGCGAGCTCTTTCCCCAAGCTGTGCTGACGTGGTGGGCTTTGTCCTTTGTGGCCAAATTGTGCCACGAGTTTCTGCTGCATCTTCAATCTTTGTACCTACTTATGTTAGTATTAATCTCACTATCCTGTAATTTTTCTAACAAGATAGCTTGTAAGTGACGACAGTCTGGGGTTTTGTGCCCAATTCATTTGTGGAGATCACAATATGCTTTCGGGTCGTCTTCGGAAGATGGAGGTTGTTATGTGGTCTTCCCACTTTTGGTGTTCGCGTAAGTAGCGCGACCTCGTCTGTCCCTTGAGTAGTGCTGCCTAGGTTCCCGACGAATCTCGTCCCTATCTTGGCTTGGTTTCGCGACGTGGTGTTTCTTGGACATCACGGCATGCTCTTCCTCTATATCAATGAACTTTTTGGCTCTATGGAGTGCGTCTTCTAGTGTTTGCGGTGGATTGATGAGTAACTCATCCTTGAACCTTGAATTATACCAAAGGGCTTTCCGTACAGCAGTGATTTCTCCTTCATCGTTAATTACTATACGAGCTACAACTCCCTTGAACCTGTCAATGAAGTCCTTTAATGATTCACCCTCCTGCTGAGATAGCGTCCACATATCGATTGTTGAAGCTTTCTTTGCGATGTACATTGAGTAATGCTTAATGAATACAGTTGAAAGTTGCTGAAAGCTGTTGATAGTTCCAGGTTCTAAGCGGGAGAACCAGTCCATCGCTGATCCTGATAAACTTTCAACAAAGAGTTGGTACAAACCTGCATCTCGTTCTTCCAAAGAGAACTAAGCTCGTGCCATCGCGATGGTGAAAGCTGTTAAGTACTGGACCGGATCGCTCCCACTCCTGGAGAACGGCGTCCTTTGCGTCTCTTCAATAGCACGGAGAATGTCAGGGGCCGAGCTGGTGGCTTGATGTACCTGCGAGCTCATTAATTTTAATTGTTCGCGAATATTTTGGATTTCGGTATCCTCAGTTGTGCTTCTGAATCTTGTTGCGTTAGTGTAGTCAGGCCGGCCTTGGTGTCCAACTGTCGTTTCGGGTGTCCGCTGGGATGCTCCGAACAAATCTCAGTTCAGCACGCATCCCTTTCTTCTATGGAGGTGGTGATACCTTCCAGCTGCGCCCTCAGGTTTTGTGATTCTGCTCTGAGTTTTGAGGTTTCTGCCTTCTGCTCGTTCATCTGGTTCAATATGTCCTGCATGGTGACTTCGGGGACCTCGTCTTCATGATCAGATCCTGTTATCTTGACTTGATCATCTATGTTTCCCTCATCGGCGGTAGATCCGTCTGGTGCTTTTTAGATTAATCATGTGGTCATTGCTCCGATTGATTCTTCCTGCAAAATAGATTGTAAGATCGTCCAGCTAGATTGTCCCCACAGACGGTGCCAATTGTTGAATCAAGACTTAACAATTAGGTTAGGTCTTGATCTTGTGAGTTTAAGCTTAGGAGATCTCAAGAAGAATTTTATATATCCCTTTTTAGAGTAATTACATGGGTATTTATACTAAGAATACATGCTTAAAATCCTAATAACATGTTTTAACCTAATAGACTTCAAGCTGGAAGGCCTAACTCGTTAGATCGGTCCAACTTAGCTTCAGGCCTTCTTGGTCGCATGTGGTTCTTCAGGTCGTCGCCCACCTGGACCTTCAGCTAAAATGGGCTTTTGGGCAGGTGCCTAATCTGGTATCAACACTTCTCCTTCACTTTTACATTTTACCTTCTCTCTCCTCTCCCCTCCTCTTTTCTCGAGAAACTCACTCTTCCTTTTCTTCTATTTCTTTTTCCATATCCATTTTTACTTCTTCTTCTTCTTCACTTATCTCCTTTTTACTTACTTCCACTTCTCCTTTCTCCTCTTCTCTTCCATTTTTCTTTGCTTTTACTTCTTATTTCTCTTCTCTTTCATTTTTCTTTACTTTTCCCTCTCCTTTTTTCTTCTTCTCTTCCATTTTTCTTTGCTTTTACTTCTTATTTCTCTTCTCTTTCATCTTTCTTTACTTTTACCTCTACTTTTTCTTCTTCTTTTATGGATCCGCCAGACCCACGCCCGAGTCTTCTCTGGAAACATTCTGTGCCAAACCAACATCTTCCTCAGACGTGCCACTTGCGCCCGTGCTCCCGGATGGTTCCGAGTGGCCTAAAAAGCTCTTCTACATCTTTAGCCCAAAGGATGGGTCATTGTCTCCCACGGTCTCTATCCAGTCTGAGCAATCTCGCTCACTCCCCGTCTCGCCAGCTCTAGGTATTGGCGAAGTACCCCAGTGCTTTGGTTCTCACCCCTGCTCTATTTGCTCTGAGAAACGGTTAAAGAATTTTCAACGTAGTTGTCATATCCCGGATAGCATTGCTCTAGTTTCACCAGGGAAGTTAGATTTGCCGGAATTAGTTAAGGAGGGTCACTGATATGATCCTGGAATCTCTCCAAGGGCTCTTACCAAAAGGAACCAAGAGATTCCGAGATCTAGCTAATGCGGAAGGTGAAACGAATGTGAAATGGAGATGATATTTGATTGAATCACTCAACCAATGAAATACCTACTGTTTATGTCACATAAACAGTATGAATTCAAGAAATAACTTAAACTATTACGAATCACTCACAAGAGAATAAGAACAAGAACAATGACCCACTTTCTAAGAGAAATACTCGTTTTTATTACGATCGAAGGTGAAGGTTACAATGAGCTCTTGGTCTCTTTAAATACTAAAGATATAACGGTCATAACATAAGACAAGAAATAAAAGGAGGTGATGAAGCTTTAGGAGCCATTTGGGAAGATTGCTTGTGTGATCATGTGATGTTCCAAATAAGGTAAGTGGAGCCTTAGGTGAATCTTTGAGTCTTGAGAGTTTAGGTGCGAAACTATGACTTCTTGGGAGCTTCTTTATCATGGAGAGGCTTCTAAAAAAAGGCTCCAACTGGTAAATCAACCGATGATCAAATATATATCTTCTTCTTCTTCTTCTTTTGTATATGGTAAGTATGGGTCTTCTAAAGGGTCTTTGTGTTTCTGGCTTGATCGTGAGAAATGTTCTGAACAAACATCCATAAAATATAGGGTTTCCGAGGGAATACCAAAGTTGAGAGCAATTTCCTGAGCAGTTTGTTCTGTAGCCAAGAACGCTTCTAAACATACTAGGACCATGCCAAATTGTTCCAAAATCAAAGGTTTTGGAAACACCTGTTCTTCATGTATCTGCGTGTGATTAGGGGGATTTTCCATGGTACTTTGAAGTCTTGGATCAAATGGACGAGTAGAAATGGAGATAGCCCATGATATACCTTGTATGGCCAAGTGGCTACTGGCCAGAATGAAAGTATATGGAAAGACTTCAAAATTGCTTCCAAACTTCATTATATATGTACTTTCCGAGTTACTTTGAGATATGAGTCCCATAGCTTGAACAGATTGAGCTATGACCCATGATGGCCCTTGTAGGTGCATGTAAGGTTCGACTTCCAGATGAAGTATCTTGAATTGTTGTATCTCCTTGTCCTTTATCTTTCATGTGGTCACTTTCCAAGTGATTACAAAATATTATGCCAATAGCTTGAACATATTGGTCCATGGCCCATGATGGTCCTTGTAAGCGCATGTAAGAGTCGGCTCCAGATGAATGGTTGAGAAAATTAATTAAACTTGGGCTGTTAGCAATAATTTGGTCACTTTCCAAGTGACTTTTTATTTTTAGCTGAAATGCCTGATTGGATTCTTCTATGGCTTTGAGAGGTTTCTTAGCGGCTAGGATGATGCTAGAATGGGCCTTGGTTGAAATGTCTTCGAATGGAGTTTGGTCATGCCTAATAGTTTCCTTATAGTAACTTTTTGAAAGTATTTGAAGTTTGAGAGAAAATACTCTGACAGTTTCTTCAATGGCCCATGGTGGGGTTGGATTGCCATGCATGGTTAGGCCCAGAGTGAAAGTGTCAAAAGGATAAATCAATTGCACATGATCTTCGTAAATAGAAGGTTGTTGGGGGAATCCAACAAAATTCGGCAGATGGATGGACAGGTTGGCCTGTAGACGTGTGAGATGGTGTGTTTGAAGCGGGTGGTGCACCGGGTGGCTTGGGCAGTACGCCGGAAGATAGAATTTGGTCAAGATCATATTAGTCACTGCTGCGCCTAAGAAGTATACTTTAGAACTTGTGGTCTTTCTTTTCCTCTCCATGAGCTCTTGGTGCGTCTCTTGCATGCGATGGGAGCCACCTTACCCTAGTTGTGCTCGAACTTTATCCGAACTGTGATTGGTATCCACTCTAGCAGAGGAGAATGGTTTTCATTTGAGTCTTCCGATGTTTGTTGGGTTATGCACTGCAAAAAAACACCCTTGGGAATGGTGAGACTTTCGACATTGCCCCGAACACTAACTTTGGGGTTCTTTCGGACTTTCCTGATGGGGATAAAGGCTGGAATCGTGCGTACTTCTACTTTCTAGTCAATGAGTTCACTTTTGGTGACCTTACTCGCTTGGTTATTTCTATTTGGACTCCTCGCCCTGGTAGCGGCTTGTTATAAATTGTTTAGTATTTTTACGGTATATGCTCTCCTTGGTTACTTACGTTTTTTTTTATTTGTCAGCTCCGCTGCGGAAGGTTGATTCTATCGAAGATCTTGAGTACTTCCTTACCATCGTCCGTCAAGGTAAGACTGCATGAGTGACTTTCTCTTACTCCCGTATACAAGCCTCTGTCTCTTGAATTCGAGCTCTCACCGTTGCGGAACGTGCCAAACTTTATCCCACTGAAATTGAAGGTAAGCTGACTTTTCTTGACTTACGATGTGTATATGCTTACACTTACATTTATCTATACATATTTTAGGAGCAAATATGTCTGGATACTGTCTGGAGAAAGAAGAGATGAGAGCTATGAGGAAATGTACCGGGGAGTCGAGTCACCAAGGTGTTACAATCCCCTCCGCCCCCACCCTACCCGCGCTGAGAAAACTGGAGTGGACAGAGCTGCAACTTCTCTTGCAGTGGCCTCCGCTCCTGCGGAAGTTCCCCTTCCTCCCAAGACTACCGAGGTTCTCCCCCCTGTTGAGATTTTCCCCTCTGTTGAGGCTCCCCCTACTACTCTCTTAAAAGGTGGATATGTGCACGGTTCAAGGAGTAAATTGACCTAAGGCTTGAAGAGGAATACGTTCGACAAAAGTAAAGCGAAAGGTGGCGCGAAGAAACCAAGACACACTTGGAGTTTTAACTACAGCAAGGACTTCAACATGGCCACCGATCGCGAGTCTACGACCCAACTCGTGTGCCATTTTCGCCACCCGACATGTCATATTCTCCCCCACCAAGGGAACTTTTCGGCGAGGGTGGGAGAACTATCTAAAGTTCTCCAAAATTGTTGCTATGGTTAGCTCTCTTAGCCTGTCAATTTTTACTTAGTCATTTATTTCTTTGTTTTTGTAAAAAACTCTTTATCGTACCATGCAGCTTCTTGCTGAATACAACATGACAGTGGAGTCTAGTGAGCCCTCGATCAAATCTGTCGCTGAGGGGTCTGGTTTGTTGGAGGCCCGAAAGAGGATCGAGACTCTCTCCATGGAGGTTGAGGCCCTTACCACAGAGTGTGAGAGAAAAAAATAGTTGGTGTAGAGGGCGAAAGAGCGTCATAGTCATCTCAACCACCTTGAGATCAAGTTACGTGATTGTGAGATTTCTCGGGATGACTAGGAGAAGAAGGTCCGACTAGCATGGAAAACTCACTTTAGTGACAAGGCTGTCTTTTCCGCCCAACTGAAGGAAGCCAAAACCCACATTCAAGAGGCAGAGAGATGTGCTTCAGAAGCTGAAGCCCAGGCCTCTGAGGCTGAAGCTCGTGCCAAGGCCTTGGCTCACTCCCGAGAGTTGGAATCCAAGAGAGCTGTTGGAGAGGCAAAGAAGGCCATCGCTGAGAGAGTTCGCGCATGAGTCGAGCAGGTGAAGCTTCACCTCACGGCTCGGGATGCTGTTATAGACCCCTTCGCTCGAGTGTGTGAGATTACTGCGAACTTCGACCTTCTTTGGGAGATTGTTAGAGGCGGTATTACAGATGTTAAGTTCGAGCTGGACGACGTTTCTACTGATAAAGGCCCCGCCGAGACTGCATTATCTGAGGTTGAGGCAAAGATTCCCCCGCTTGACTTAGATAGTTTTGCGCGACTTATCTTGGATTCTCTGCCACCACCCCAGGTTGATGATGTTTCACATATTACTGATATTGCTGAGGCCCCGCTTGAAGAGTTTGGCTCAAACATGGGGTTACCTCTGGAGGGACTTCGCGCTGAGACTTTGCAACTTGCTAGCATAAAAGAGCCCCGTACTGAGACTTCTCCACCCCCTGTTGTCTACACCGCACTACCTTAAAGGACTATCTTTCTATTTTTTTATAGTTATTGTTGTTTTCATTTTATGCAGTTTGTTCAGAATGATCTGATTTCTTTTGTTGAAACCTCTTACTATCAATTCCTTTCTTTTTTGGTTAGGACAGCCTGATGCTATTTATTTATCTAAGTCTTTTTATTTTCCTTAACATTTATTTTCCTTAGTAAGTTTTTGCTCTTTTAGCCTTACTTTGATTAGGTTACGGATGCGTTTGATACTTTGCCACCCGACTTTAATTTATATGTTTTCTTGTCAAGGGAGTGGCTATTCTGCCTTATAAATTTTATCATTATCCTACACCAAACTTAACTTAAAATTCTCGGTTTAAGTAACCTACTGTATTTTTTACAGAATTTCCATACTGAATTATGCCCGAGCTACCTACATCCCCGAGCTAAACTCAACTCGCCCCCGGGTGAACTTTACCTGCACCATGCTGAATTAGAGTTCACGATTTTCACGAGCTAACGTGTTGTAAGCATCTTAACATTATAGTTCATACATTCTATTTTCATAAAGCTTATAGCTTCCCACACCATGGTGGTTTAAGAGGTTTGCTTTTGCTTATAGCTTGCAACGAGTTGTAATACCACCGCGGTGGTTTTTTTTTAAGGCAATCACTTCGTTTATTTTTGAGTGTTTCTGGTAAGGATTTACACAAAGGAGTGAACATGGTCCTTATTAAAGAAATAAAAAATTAAAGCCTGAGCCTGAAAATCTCCCCTCCCTCTTTTCAGTAATAAGACTTGAGGTGCATTGCGTGCCACGACCTTGGCACCGGGACTCTATCTTCAGACTTAAGTTTGTAGACACCATACCGCACTACCTTTGTTACCTTATAAGGTCCTTCCTAGGTCGTCCCCAATTTCCATGCGCCAAACTCCATTGTGTTCGAAAAAACTTGTCGGAGGACTAAGTTTCCGAGCTTAAAGCGGTGTATCTTCACCCTCGCATTGTAATGAGGTGCCACAACTTGCTGCTAATTTTGTAACCTCACCATAGTGTGATCCTGCGCCTTTCGTCTATGATGTCCAAACTATCAGCTAGCATCATTTTTATCAGGATTGATGGTGTTCACCGTTCTCTTGAGACCCGGGACAACCTCTTCGGCGGGGACTTCCACTTCCATTCCATAGACAAGAGAGAATGGCGTTTCATCTGTTGTTTTTTTGGGTGTGGTACGACATGCCCATAGGACTCCATGGAGCTCATCTTCCCATCCCCATTTGAATGCTCCCAACCTCTTTTTAAGATTGTTGAGTAGTGTCTTATTTGAGGCCTCCGCCTGGCTGTTACCTTGGGGGTACCATGGGGTGGACTTACTCAACCGTATTTTCCACATCGCACAAAATGCTTTGAACTTATTCGAGATAAATTGTGACCCGTAATCTATCACAATTTTGTAAGGTAACCCGTGGCGACATATTATGTTTCTCCACACGAAACGCAGGACAACTGTTTCCGTGACTTTTTTGAAAGACCCCGCCTCAATCCATTTAGAAAAATAATCAGTGAGGACTAAGAAAAACCTCCCCCCCCCTCCTGTGGATGGGTGCAACAGTCCTACTATGTCCGTTGACCATCTCATAAATGGATACGGGGCGGAGATAGAGGACAAATGCTCTGCGGGCTGGTGAATTAATGGAGCATGCCTTTGGCACATCTCACATTGTTTGGCGTGCCCCTCACAATCTTTAACCATATTGGGCCAGTAATAACCCTGACGCTTGATTTTTAATACTAGTGTTCGCCCTGGTGAATGTGACCCTCACAGACCCTCATGTACATCCCTGATTATCGTCCCGGCTTCCTCTGGGCCAACGCACGCGAGGTAAGGAACTGATATACTCCGTTTTACAGGATTCCGTCGAGAACGCAAAATCTCACACAAACGATTTTACGCGATTGCCACTTATCCTCAGGAACTTTTCCCGCAGTGATATACTCCACTATCGAACTCGTCCAGTCTTTTACTTCGTCAGCTTCCTGACCTGCCCCCCCAATCATGAGTGTTGTCGTGGGAAGTGTTGAAATCCGATATGCTGGATTCTTGCCTTAACGGAACGTCAGCAAGTTACCTATCAGGTTGAGTCATGGTGGGTTCTCCACTGAGCTTAAATTCAGCCTTTTCTTTCCCTTGGCGAATTTCAGCAGGATCTCTCCCGAGGTGAATTTCACCAGGATCCCTATCAAAGTGAATTTCAGCAGCGTCACTCCCAAGGTTATTTCTAACAGGGTCACTCCTAAAGTGAGTTCCAACAGGGTCACTCGTCAGATGAGTTCCAACAGGGTCACTCCCAAGGTGAACTTCGGTAGGATCACTCTCGAGGTGAATTTCAGGAGTGTCCTCACCAAGGTGGATATCAAACTTTTTTTGGTACAGACTTTTGATCACCACTTTTTTGTTTTGATTCCTCCTCTGCCCGCCTTTTCATGGATTGTGTTTGAATTGCCAAAATATGATTATGGAGCGATATACTTGGTTCTTCAATCGTTTCTACTATTATCATTCTTCCCACCAAAGGATCAGAGGTGGATGCCAGTGCCGCCAACGTATCGGCCCAGCTGTTTTCTCCTTGGGGAATTTTTACTCACCCAACTATATCAAACTGAGATATAATGCTTAGGACCAACATTATGTAGGCTTCCATTCTTGCATCTTTAGCTTCGTAGTCCCCAGTTATTTAACTCATCACGAGCTGAGAGTCACTCCATGCTCGGAAATCTTTAACGTTGATGCCCAAAGCTAGCTTTAAGCCTGCAATGGGAGCTTTGTACTCTGACTCATTATTTGAGGCGTTAAAGGCTAGACGGTAAGATTTTACAATCACCTCCCCCGTCGAGGACTTCAACCGGACCCCCACCCCAGAACCAACTCTTGTTGAGGAATCGTCTACATGAAGTTCCCAAGCATGTCCTGGTGGATAATCCTCCTGAACTCCTACTGGAAACTCAATAATGAAATCAGCTAGGACATGCGCCTTCGTACTTAAGTGATTTTTTTACTCTATGCCATACTCACTCAGCTCAATTTCCCATTTGACCATCCTACTAGACTGATTAGAACAGTGCAGGATCGTACGCAATGGTTGAGTCTCCATGACCACGATTGAATGCGATTGAAAGTAAGGGCGAAGTTTCCTAGCTAAGACCGCCACTACAAGGGCAAGCTTCTCCGCCATGGTGTATCTTGTCTCAGCCGAGACCAGACTCTTCCTTACATATAAAATTGGTTTTTGTTCCACCTTCTCTTCCTGTATGAGGACTCCACTCACGGCAGCAGGGGTAACTGCTACATACAGGTAAAAGGATTACCCCTGTACTGGCTTAACTAGCACTGGGGGATGCGCGAGATATTCCTTCAACTGCTTGAAGTCTTCGCACTGGTCGTCTCACATAAACTTCTTGTTCCCCTTCAGGAGTTGGAAAAATGGAAGGCATTTATCGGTAGATCGAGAGATGAACCTATTTAGGGCGGCAATGCGTCCTGTTAGGCGTTGGACCTCCTTTAAGGACTTGGGAGAAGGCATGGAGAAGATTGTTGTTATCTGATTGGGTTGGCCTTGATTCCTCTTTCGGTAACTAGATACCCAAGAAAATTTCATGAAGTTACCGCAAATGTATATTTCTCGAGGTTTAACTTCATCCCATATAGGTTCAGAGTCTCAAAACACTTGCAGAGGTGATGAACATGCTTCTCTGCCTCTAAAGATTTAACAGGCATATCATCTACATATACTTCCATCGTTTTCCCTAGCTGAGCAGAAAAAATCTTGTTTACCAATCTTTGGTAGGTAGCGCCGGCATTTTTCAACCCAAACGGCATAACTTTATAGCAATAAATTCCTCTGTCAGTTATAAAGGACGTCTTCTCCTGGTCAACTAGGTTCATCATGATCTGGTTATAACCAGAGAATGCATCCATGAAGGATAGAAGTTGGTTCCTAGCGGTGGCTTCCACGAGTCTGTCAATATGGGGGAGGGGGAAGCTGTCTTTGGGACACGCCTTATTCAGGTATGTGAAGTCTACGCAGATCTGCCACTTCCCATTCTTCTTCTTGACAACCACATGATTCGCCAGCCACTCCGGGTAATGAACCTCTCGAATTGAACCGTTCGCCAAGAGTTTCTCTACCTCATCGTTGACAGCCTGAGATTTTTCAAGATCAATTTTATGTCTCTTCTGCTTGATGGGGTTGTGATAGTAGGATTTTGAAGTCCTACTGGGTATCAATTACCCATTGTTGTAGTATAGATGGGTTGTCAATCCAATCGGGAATGTACTAAATTTGAAATTTTCTTTTTCAATGAATTTTCTTTTAAATTTGAAAAATAAATTAAAATTTGTCACATCTCCCTCTTCCTCTATTTTCTTCTTTTTCTCCTCCATTTTTTTGTTTTTAGTTCTTATCCTCTTTCCTCGAATCGCTTCTTCTCCTCTTTATTGTGAATTTTGTATACCTCTTTCTTGTGATAATAAACAACCACATTAGAAACCAGCTTTGAAACCATTCCTGCTAATAATTATGTCCATCTACTCAAACTTATTATGTCCACTTACTAGAACTTTTAGTGTCCACCTACTCGAAGCCTTTAACTTACTATGTCCACCTACTGCAAATAATCTTGTCCACTAATACAGTTCCTCTACAATATCATTTCATACATCTAATTAAAGGCACTTTGCAAATACTTACAAGATGTTCTCCTTGTACTGCTAATAATTATAACCACCTACTCAAACTTATTATGTCCACCTAGTCGAACCTATTATGTCCACCTACTAGACTTTTTTATGTCCATCTACACGAACTTACTTCATCTACACGAACTTACTATGTCCATCTACTCCAATTATCTTCTATCCACCCAAATATGTATTACGTCCACCCGTAGTCTCCTCTTGTCCACTACTATCTAGCCTTATAACTTTTCCATCCACACCTGCATCTTGTCCACCAAGATTATCATCTAGTCCATCAACATTTATTTCAGAATTATATATAAAACAACACAAAAACATACCAGATTAATGATTCACCTGCCTTATTCTTCACAATCGCAACCTTCAACTTCATTTACTTGAGCTTCCACTATTAATATTGGTTACTTATAGTGATTTTCTTTTAACAATTGGTTCATCCTTTCAAGTCACAATTAAAAGCTATTAATGATATTACTATTCACACAATTGGAGAGATATTTTGAAGGGGACAAAATTGATTTTTCTTCTGTGCTACATTGCCATCCTATTATGGTATATGTCACAAAAAATAAAATATATGATATATCATACAAGTGGTAAGTAATTTATGGTACATCCAAAAATAATCTCTAAATTATTATATATTTTTTAATTTAAATTATGGGAGTTGTGGAGANCCCCCCCCCCCCCCCCGTTTTTTAAGTATATAATTTATAATAGTCGATAAAAAAAATTCAAAAGATAATTAGAATGATTTTTGAAATATTATTTCGTAAAGAGTATGTAGTATATAATAGAATGTAATAACATATGTTATGATTTAAAATTTTCAATGAACTTTCATATTTTGGACAATGTTATATAAATGTATGATAGAATATATATATATAT